>APFE030994652.1:241622-275789 GCA_000404065.3 Pinus taeda | reverse complement strand
ATCACGAGCCAGCTTGTTCGGTTAGATTACTACCAGTGAATGGCATTGTCACTTAACTGGCCACCAAACCAGGGCAATGGCTTTTTATCTTACAAAATAACAGAAAAGAGAAAAGAAATACGAAATGTGAAAACATATTTTGAATTCATTCTATTAATCATGCTCTAAGGTGAATGGGACAATAGACAATGATATGGTTAAAAGGTATCCTTGCCAAAACTATGGATGTTCTCTAGCAGCAGAGGCTCTACCTATGACAAAGGAGATAATTTTAATAGCTGATTTGGAAAGTTTTTCTGTTTTATCAATATCAACCAATAGAGGCCAATTGAAAATCTAGAATGTATATAATTTTTAACAAAAGGGGGAATTAGCAGAGAAAGTTTTATTTCGTTTGGAATGCAACTATACCTAGTTATATTAGAATTTTCCCTTTTGATAAAATTTCTATTTTGAAAAAGTTTAAGTATTTCTATACTTTTCAGAGATAACTGTTTCTTCTAGGGAATCGCCAATTGTTGTGCCCTACAACAACCCCCCATTTCATATCAATATTATCCCAAAACCATAATATGAAATGGGTCCCTTTTTAATTTTCGTTTTAATTGGTATCAATTTAGTTCTATTAAAAAAGGCCCAAAGAGATAAAATAAAACATTACCCAAAAAGCCTTTTCAATAAACCAATTAAAAGTCTTATCATAAATGATTAATCTTTTGTCATTGCGATAAAGCGATCGCAAGATCGCATATTGCAATGACAAAAGGAACACAACTTAAGGACATATTGGTTTACTCCGATGCGAAATCGTTATCGGATATCGGTGATAATGACTTAACGCATTAAAAGCCCCCTTGCTCCGATGCGATGCAATATCGCTATCGGCAATCGGCGATAATGATTTAAAGCAATTGAGCTCCCTCTTGCTCCGATGCGATGCGATATCGCTATCGGCAATCGGCGATCGACTATGCACGCCTTCTTAACCGCCCCATGCGATGCAATATCGACAATCGGAAATTGGGGATTCCAAATGGAACCAAAACAATGATTTATGATTTTCCCCGATGCCCGATTGCAATAAAGGCAAAAGCGCAGTTTTCAAAGAAAATCTTAAAAGCGGTTTAATGCGATTTATTCATATTTAAGGCATTATCTTTCGAAAAGCCACTCATCCACACTCAACTGCCAAAATGCCCAAGGCACGCTTCAAATAAATCATTCGGCCATTAATCAAATTGACTGGTATTGATAAGATTGACAGGCCTTAACGACCATTTAATGAAACAGTAAGCCTGCGATCTGTTTACAGATTTTATTCGAGGCCACATTAATTCAATCGATCGCCATGAATTTATCAATATGTATATATATATCTCAGTCTATTCGATTTATGTCATTATTTCCTGTATTACGCCTATCATTCTCTCTGTGCAGAATTCTCCCGCAGAAACAGATTTGAGCAGAATGGGGAAGAAGTCCAAGAAGGCCACAATGCCTTCCGCTTCGCCGGCCGCAGGGCAACCTGTTGTTGATCCAGGCAATAAAAAGAAAGGGCTCATACCGGACACTACATGCCTGGGACTTACTAGAGCTACTTGGCAAGGCACATATAATCTGATCGAAGCCGAAGACCCGAGGGTAACAACAATACAAGTTTCTGCCGACAGCACCAGTCAATCCGAGGCTAATCTGAGTGATTTAGCCAACTCTTTTCTTCATCGAATAGTGGCCCGGGAGCAAATCCTCCCATATATAGATGTGGTAAGATGGGCGATTCAGGAAATCCCAATTACCGATAGAACTTTCAGCACCATAGATGGGAGAATTTTCGATTCTTTTCAAGCCAAGGATCTAAGGCAAATGTATCATTTGCCGGCGAAAGAGAAGAAGTATAACACGACATTCCTAGAGAAATTCTGAGCTGAAAATGAGACTGAGTCCGAACCCATTCGAGGTTGGAGACAAAATCCAGCAAAGCACAAGCACGAATCTTCGGGTAAGTACTCGGTCGATTCTCTATGCTCTCCTTATTGCTATGCTGGGATTATGATGTGCAGGACTATGGGATTACATATTCCCCAATTTACCAAGAAATGGTCCCCTTAATGGAGCTCATGTAGTGGCGAAATAATGGATTGGGCAGATATACTGTCCGATAAGTTAGCATCTGCAATTCTTGATTTCAGATTCAAGTCTCACGTCATTGAGAGGTTCATTCCCCCATTTTACTACAGTGCCTATATATTAGATGTTTTGTGTTTTAATTCTGAATTTCCTGTGCTCGAATGGAGGTGGACGTCGTAAGACCCCGCACCCATCCACATATATCATCAAAAGTTGTGGAAGACCAACTACCATTTGTATCAAATATGCAACGGTTTCATGTTGCCTATTCATTATTCCATTTTCAATAAGCCTGCCCCTAAGATTTCCTACCAAGCAGGGGTAGATTTAACTTCCATAGGGAGTTGGTTTGGAGAGGAAAAGTTCACCTATATCATAGTTTTTGGCAGTCAAGCCAAGCCCCATGTTCTTCCTCTATACATCCCTGATAAACTACTGGCCAGAGAAATAGCCTACCAGATCAACGCCAATGGGGTTACACAAACTCTGAAGAAAGCAAAGAAGCACGTCTGGCCCTCTTTTCCTTTGCAAATTGGTATCTATACTCTGCATGATCTCAAACATGCAGAGGAAGAAGCTGAAAAGATAAATTCACTGACCCTGGCAACTCTACCAAGCAGGTGATTCGGTCTGAACAAAGTCGCCTATAATGCACTCGACCAGGCCAAATTGGCCAAGTTCGAGCATAAAGAGGACAGATTTGAAGACTTGTTCACATCGGCTGAGTCGCTATATCAAGTTAAATCGCTCGCCATACATGAATACAATGATGAGGGGCTGGTCGAATTTAACAGACTTAGAGAGCAGAGGTTGCAAACTTTGCCTCTAGACCTGTTAGCGACTACTCCAACAACAGAATCAAGCGAGCCTGAGCAGCGACGTGATAAAGAACCTCCTATTACATCAAAGCAGCAGGAGGAAGTGCATGACTAGAGACAAGAAGAAACCCAGGCGAACTTGCAGAGACAGGAAGAGACCCAGGCGAAAACGCAAGAATAGAGCAGTTCAAAAGTTAATGAAGATACACAGATTGATCCAAAATTGCTCCAGGAATGGCAGCAATTTAATTCAATCATCGTCAATCTAGAATGCTCTAAAGATGACGAGGTTTCAAAAGAGGGCGACACACAGGAAGCGACATCAAAGCAGGTTTCGGGTGAAACCAATGACCCACCCAAATTAAAGGAAGAGGAAATAATTCCAAAGGATCCATCGGGCGAAATCATTTTGCAGATAGAAGAGATTCCTCCCTTGGATGTCTTCTATAGCCCTAAGCATAAAGCTGTAGTGAAACGACAGAGGAAGAGGAGAAGGACTGATCAACCTTCTTTATTCCCTGAATTAACAGTAACGGGCAACATGGTATGGAAAGAAGAATTTGACCCCTCTGATGACTTGACAAAGCTATCGCAATACGCTGGAGCTTATTCAGCAGCGACAATAGATAAATCATTGGAGGTGAGCAGTCTATTAAAGGAAAAAGATCAAGACATCTTTTCGCTACAGGCTTAATTATCGGAAGCGCAGCAGAAGGCAGAGCAGGCAGAACAACAATTGCTAGTACATCAACAAAATAACAATCAGCTGACTAAGCAATTGCAGGAAGAAAAACAGAGGATTGACGATAGCGCAATCCAAAAGCAAAAGGAGCTATCGGTAACATTGGTGCAACTAAAAACATCAACTGAGGAAATGCTAAAATCCAAAGATGAGCGAATCGCTCAATTGTCAGCTCAACTTGAGCAAACAAAAAAGCTCCCGCAGGTAGATGAGTTTAAAGCAGAGGCATTTCAATTAAACAAAGCATTGATAAATCAAATGAAGCTCTTGTGTCAGCAAATCACCCAGGCAGAACCATTGTGCGACTTAGTGGCATCCATAAGAGAAAAAGTAGAAAAGGCAAGGACAGATTTGGATCAGGCCGAAGAAACATTAACAAATTTTCTGGAATGGCAAGATTCCGATCAGGGCCAGGCAGCTAACCTACCAAGAATTTTGGAATCACACAAAGAAATATTATTCACAGAATGACAATCTCAGTTAATGAAGGCAGAAAGAGCAATTTTAAGATGCAAGGCAACCACTAGTAATTTGGTTGAATTGGTAAATAATACTCTTTATTTGTCTAACATGATTTCTCAATGTACTCCAGGCCAATTAACAACAACAAAGATGTTGGAGCATTCATGCTACCCAGAGCTGGAGAAAAATGGAAGGTTAATTGCAGGAATCAACAGTTTGACATGGGATGCTTATTGGTTCTTTTTAGTGAAGCCGCACAGCCAGAGAGCCGCCCTCAAATGTCTCACAGATGCTATCAGGTATATCATACCCGATATTCAGGATGCCACCTTCGTTGCCCAACTCAGCTTGCGCCTCAACAGACCACCCGAAGTGGAGCCAATGCTTGCGATAAGCTAGCTCAGGTTTAAAGGCAAACATCCTGAGTCATGATTCACATCGCCAACTGCCAGATCGCCCCCAAGAAGATAGATAGTATTAATTGATGCCAATTTAGTAGGATTTTGTTTCATAGATTTTTTTTAGCTTAGTAGTGTATTTGTAGACCCTTTCATGCATTTAGAAAGGGTCGTAAAGTTTTGTATATGACTTAAACCCTGAAGTTACACTATTATACTTCAGGGATATTCTTTTATGAAACTGGACCAATTATTCTGATTTTGATAAGGAAGGTTTTTATACAAATGTGCACTACTGTCTTTGTTTGAAAACATTTCTGCGTTGAAGGAAGAATCTCAAATAGCGATTGATATTGGGATTGATTAGCAGCTCATATGGTACTATTATCTATGTCTGTATTCATTCTTGTTATATGAATTGTCATTTGATCGCTCTTGCTATTATCGCTTATATATGTGTTTTAACAGCATCCTTTATGCATCCCACTATTGGCTGTCTATAGCATGCTCTCCTTTCAATCATAAATGTATCGATGATATAAATGGTAAATGCAGTAATCTTCTGTTAATCGCTTTGTTTAACTATTTAGATGAAGTAATATTTGAATGAATATCTATGTTTATTTTACAGAGTCATCTACATGCCTGTCAATAGACAAGGATTATTAAACGCTGCATTTCAAATGAATAGTTGTTCCCGGGATTAGTATTAGTTTTCATATTTTTGTTGATAGAATAAACTATCTGCTTATTATTAGAACAGACAACGCATCACTCATCCACCCCTTTTATTCATTATCGGGAAACTGGTCCCGTTATATCCAGTCGGAGCCACCATCCCAAACGGAAAAGGAGCTGTACTAAGGTCCGGACCGAGTGGTTATCCCCCAATGTTGTTGCAGCGATTTTCGAGGCATCAACACCTAGTAAATCTTAGATTCATAAGAAGTAGTGTTGACTCCAAATCCTACTTCAAGGTGATTCAAGGTATGCCTTTGAATTTGGTTTTATATGTTGATGATCTATTATTGACAGGTAGAAAACCTTTGATGATAAAATTTAAGAGGGAGTTGGACTTCGAGTTTGAGATGAAGGATCTTGGTATGAGGTATTACTTTTTGTGACTAGAACTTTAGCAGAGACCTAGAGGGATTTTCATTTCTCAAGGAAAGAATGTTGTGAAGCTATTGGAAATATTTGCAATGTCAGAATACAATCCTTGGCCACCCCAATGGAGATGAACCTCAAGAATTTATGTGGATAAGTTGTTGGACCTGACCTGATGAACTCCTTTGAGTACTGACAATTGATTGGGGCATTGATGTTCTTGTTGAACACTCATCCAAACATGTGTTTTGCAGTGAATACCTTGAGTCAATTCATGACTGAGCCACTTCATGACTGAGCCACTTCATGCACATTAGGTTGCTACCAAACACATTCTGATATATTTTCATGTGACGATCATGTTAATTTTTGGCAACTCAAGGATAAATTCCCTCCTTTGGACAATCTTCATCATCAAGAAAGACCCCTCCTAGCCCTTGGAAGAATTTGATTTGGTTAAGAAAAATATAATTTAATATGGAAAACCACATTTGCACAAAAAGGATAGGTCGACCTAAAAGGAAATTGGACACCCATGGATGGTTATAAATACAAGTCAAGTGACCCCCATTTGGACATCATCATCATCATTTTTCTTTATTTGGTTTGGCTCAAAAAAGTTTGAAGTGGTTCGTGGAGATTTGTTTGTACAGGTCTAAAATTGCAGAGTCCGAAGCTTGCACGTGTGATCTAGGGTTTTGATTTGTAGCTGCAGGGTTGTCACAATGAATTTTTAGTTGCAACCGCAAGCACACGAGCTTATCCATACGGTTGGAAAAAATAGTTTTATCTCATTAGTTGACTACATAATTTGGCATTTGACTGTAGATATTGACAGTTGACCGCAGGCTTTTGAATCAGGGTTTTTGATTGTTGGGTTCATCTCTTGGATGTTGTTTAGTTTATTCTACTGGATAGTTTTATGGTTGAATATATGGATCATTATACTCTCTCTTTTTTGAAACAATCAATGAAAATATAATAAGAAGACGAATTTAAAATGGTTTTCCCCCTTGTGGGGTTTTTCCCTAGTCTCTGACCAAATTTGGTGTCTCTATGTGTGAATGTTTTTCTTCTATTGTTCCTTTATGTTCCACTGCATTGATTATGATATTTCTCTTTCTATATAATTGCATATATTGTTGAATAATGTTATGATGATATGGGGTGAATTAAATGACTAAAATAATGAAATGCAATTATCTAAAACAAAGAACAATTTAGCCCCAAGAAAAATTAACAAATCAATCATGGTTTGAGATATCCCTATGGATACATGAGACCGCATGGATACACTGATGTTGACTGGGCTGAAAATGTTATTGATAGGAAAAGCACATCTAGGTGTTACTTTAGCTTGGGATTTGCCATGATATCTTGGATGATCAGGACACAGAAGTCTATGGCTTTGAGTACGATGGAGGTAGAATACATTGTTGCTAGCATGGCTAGGTGTGAGGTTGTTTGCCTAAGGAAGCTCTTTGGAAAATTGTTTGAGAAAACCCTTGATACAACAATGATATATTGTGACAACAAGAGTGTGATCCGATTAGTAGAGAATCTTGTATATAGCTGGGACATAGATATCTTCATGTGTCGAGACATTGTTGTTGTATGAGACAATCTTAGGCTTGTAGTTGCTGCCTTTGTGAGAGGGAGAAAGAATGAATAAGGTATCCTTTTATGACATATATTTGTTTTAACATAATATTTGATTTGATGTCCTGTATGAATAGGAAAACATAGGACTATTTCTCTTGGTAATGCATGAGGTAGTGTGATTGAACTCTTTAGTGAGTTGTTTAAACCAGTACTAGGTATAAGCACTTTGATATGTTTCTAATCTTCAGAGAGTAGCATGGATTGACTGATGTGACCCTCCTGGGTAAGGGTTTGATCTGATAGAGGATATTGAGTTATGCTCTTCCCCCTATTTGAGCTCCCAAGGTGAGGAATTGAACCTTAGAGTTCCTAAGGTTGATGGACCTCTGGATTTGACAGAGTATACCCTAGCTGGCATCTCTCTTTCCCAACTATCTGGCCAATTGGTGTTGGCTACTTGATTTAGGTGTGATCCTTATCATTTATGGTATGTGGCATCCCGCTCAAGCTAGAGATGCAAGTGTTCTACCACTTGAATCTTTAAGGTCATGTTGGGAAGATCAACAAATAATAGGATAGGCGTGATCCTTACCATTTGTGGTGAGTGGTATCACTCCTATTATCGCCAAGCAGTAGGATATCCAAGATCCTTACCTAATAAGGTAAGTGGAATCCCTCCTATTGTCTATAGATTTTGGGTGGTAGGATTGGCTCCCCAACGACGAGGTTCCGTCATAGTAGAATTAGCTCCCCACTAGTAGTTTTCCTGGGTAGTAACATTGGCTCCCTGCTTGTATTTTTCGTGGGTAGTAGCATTGGCTTCCTGTTCGCAATTTCAAGTAGTAGCATAGGCTCCCTAATGATGATTATTCAGAGTGGTAGCATAGGTGCCCCGATGAATAGAGGGTGGTAGATTGAGCTCCCCTATGATGTCAAAATATTCTTCTTTTAGATTCGAGAGTGTTTAGCATATGAGCAGAGATGACACTTGATTTGATATTTGAGATGGGAGACATGTTGCAGTCATTAATTTCTCCCTAGACAAGAGGGAGTGTTAATTTGGCATCTCAGGGAAAAATTCCCTTCTTTGGACAATCTTCCTCATCAAGAAAGACCCCTACTAGTCCTTGGAATAATTTAATTTGGTCAAGGAAAAATGTGTTTGTAATATAGAAACCCACATGTGCACAAAAGGACAAGTCATCCCTAAACAAAAATTAGACCCCTTCGAAGCCTATAAATACAAGTCAAGTGAACCTCATTTGGAAATTATCATCAAGCATCTTCTTCTTCTCTCGTCTTTGATTTGGCTCACACAGGTCTGAAGTTGGTTCACGAAAATTGATTCGTACAAGTCCGAAATTGCAAGGTATGAGCTCGCACATGTAAAGTATGGTTTTTGGTCTATAGTTGTAGGGTTGGAACAAGAAAATATCAATTGTAGTCACATGCAGATAGGGTGATCTATACGACTGGAGAGTTGCAGCCACACACATGGTCTCTAGCTCTGTGCGGCTAGGACCTAGGGTTCTGTTGACAGTTGACCGCAGGCTTGGGAACCTTCATTCTAATCAGTATTGTTGTTGGGCTCATCTCTTGGATATTGTTTGGTTGGTTTTCCTGGATAGTCTTGTGTATGGTGGATTTTAATATTGCACTCCCTCTTTGTTGAACAATTTATAACATTTTAATAAGAAGAATAATTTCAAATGGTTTTCCCTCTTGTGGGGTTTTTCCCTGGTCTCTGATCGAATCATGGTATCTCTATTTGTGCATTCTTTTATTCTAATGTTCATTTTAATATTTCGCTGCATAGTTGATGTTATTTTTCTTTCTACATAATTCCTACTAATGTATGATAATATGGGGTGAATGCAATGTAAATGGTGAAAATTTGTTAATACAATTATCTAAAGTAAAGAAAAATATTTCCCTAAGGAAATTAACATGGTACCAGTGTAGAAATTCTTGCAAATTCTCTACAAATCTCGCTCTGAGACCTATGTAGAAAATCTAACTGTAGATTAACCCAATAATGCAATATACCAAAGCAAAATACTATAATCTACTTCTACTTAGGGGAAAGCCTCAGCTAAAACCCCCACTATCTGTATTATCATACAAGGTGGAAATACATCAAAATTATACAAAACCTTAGCTCTCACGGCTAGCCAGCACTTAGTACAATCCTCCTAGATGCTCACAGGCAATCAAAGCTTCTCACAAGCCTTCTCCTCTGCCCTGCAAGCTCCTATTTCCTTGTGCAGTTACCTTTGGGATGATCTCGTTCACCCAGTGTAACACTGCTCTCACACACTACTCTAACACGCTGTTAGAACTGTGCAATCCTCAATGAAACTTACCTTGACTGCATGCATGAGTTTCCTTTATAGGAAAACACATGCAATTGATAGTACACTGTCCTTGTCTTTAATCTCAACTGGGTCTTTCTCAGAATAGACATGCATGAGTTTCTGATGAGGGAATCTTCAATTATCTAGAGTGCACTGGTTGAGTGCATGCATGCATCAACGGACTGATAACTCACAATTAGTTCCTCAAACAGTTTGGATCTAATTTAACTGGACTTAACTCAGTAAACTGAGCTAACTGATTACAACTCAAATATAACTCAATCTTATCTCCTTAATTAAGGGATAATCTCCTTACTTTAAGGGATAACTGTTGCATGACTTCAGAAAGAATTCCCAACTTGAATTTCTCCAACTAATTAATCCATAATGAATTAATTAATTAATTCCAAGCAGCTGGTGAGAATAAATTTGAATTTGAATTCACAATTTTAATTCAAGGACAAATTAAAAATGGAATATTTTGGATTCTATTTTTTTTTATCATTTCTTGTTGCTATTTTCAACACTCCCTCTCAACAAGAAAGGAATTCAACTCGATCCCGATCCTGAACCTTTGGAATGTTTTGCATGCAACACTTCTCTCTAGTGTTGTTGCTCCATCAACTCCAAAAAAAAAAAAAAAAAAAAAAAAAAAAAAAAAAAAAAAAAAAATCCAACTTGAATTAGTATGATGCATATGTCATCAAAGTCTCTGAATGCTACTGCTGAAAACTTTGTGCTTCTGCTGACTCAGCCTTTCTACACTGTTGTCAATCCTTCTTTGCGCTCTTTAGTATCTGACTGCTCTAGCCTTTGTCACTTTGATCTTTGACTGCATCAATCCCACCGGTTCCTCCCGCTACTCTGTACTTTGGGCTCCCGTAGCAAGGTACGATCCATGAGATAAAACCTCTTAAAGGACCCTGCCTAATTTCAGCCTTCTTGGGACTAACACTTCACATCGCCCGACCTCACACCTGGAGGTATGGCTGCATGTGATCCCTCTGTTGACTCTACTTGTGGCTCCTACACAATTGTCTGAGACTTCTTCTAGGACTGCATGTTGAGAGGTAATTTACTCTCCCTCTCAACCACCAAGTATCTAACATTTGCCTTGCTACTCAAGGCTTTGCATGCATCTTGAACCTCAAGAGGATACAGGTTCTTAACTCGTGAACCAATCTGTTTCACTTGTCTCGTGGTGATGTGTCTAAGGAAAAAATTTCCCTTACTGAAGACAACATCGTAGCCTTTGTCTTCCAACATCGCGACCGATACCAAGTTCTTCTTCAGTCTGGGCACATACTTCACATCTGTCAAGGTGATAGGAGCTCCATGCTCCCTCTGAAAAGCAACCGTGCCCATTCATGAAACACAAAACCTTTCGTCGTCACCCATCTCTATGTGCATCTTGAGGTCTTTCTCCTCCAAGGTACTGAATAAACTTTTATCGTTGGACATGTGGAATGAGGCTCCACTATCAAGATACTAACCACAACCCATCATCGATGACACCATGCATGCGATGAGAGTAAAGTCCATTTTGAGCTGAGAGGCTAAAGCCTCACCTTCCGATCCATCCGAGGATCCCTTCTTGGACTTCTTCGATGGGAAATTAGTCACATAATGACCCATCTCGTGGCAATTAAAGCATCTCACTTTATACTTGTTAACCTTCTTCCCTCCATGAGAAGAATTCAATTCAGAATGGGACGCCTTCCCCTTCTCTTTCCTTTCCTTACTTGCTAAGGCCATATTTTCTTCATCATCATCCTTGGATGAAGAATCATCTCGTGTGCTCCTCTTGATCTCTTCCTGCATGAGATCCGACCACAGTTGTTCCCAATCCAACAGTTTCTCCCTTCCATTCACAGAGTCTTGGTAGGTATTCCAGCTCTTTGGAAGGCCAAGGACAGCGAGGCTCACCATATTATCATCGGAAGTAGTTATTCCCACACTTCCAAGCTCATCTATGCAAGTGGGGAGCTTGTTTAGATATGTGGAAATAGTATCACTGTTCTCCATCTTGATTCTTCGAAGCTTATCCTTGAGCGCCAATTTCCTTTGGTCGCTACTGTTTTGGTAGAGGTCCTTCAATGTCTTTTTCATTGAATATGGAGTATCCTTCCCATGGAGACTCAAGACAATTTGGTCTCGAACTCCCTCAAGGATGATCTGTCTCGCCCTCACCACACACTTCTTCCACTTAGCCAAATCTTGTGCATTAGTTAAACCTGGCTTTGGGATTTCTTGATCAATGAAATCCTTCAAGCCGTTGTCTTCTAATACAGCCTCAATGCAATCTTTCCATGCTATGTAATTTGAGCTGCCTTCCAAGGCATACTCGAGTCTCAAGCCATAAAACACCATTGGCCAACCTTGAAGTATGATAAGAATTCGATTTGCACCTGCAACCCCAAACTTCAAACTTTGGATTATCTTCTTCATATATTGTTCACAGCTCTGATAAACCTTGCTCCGATACCATGTAGAAATTCTTGCAAATTCTCTATAAATATTGCTCTGAGACCTATGTAGAAAATATGACTGTAGATTAACTCGATAATGCAATATACCAAAGCAAAATACTATAATCTAATTCTACTATCAATTTGCTTTGTAGAAGCTGAAAGATCTAGCTGAATCAGAGCTGAACACATATAACCATAAGAAGAAGAATCAATGCACATGAAACACAAAAAATACTCAAGGGAAAGCCTCAGCTAAAAACCCCACTATCTGTGTTATCATACAAGGTGTAAATACATCAGAATTATACAAAGCCTTAGCTCTCACAACTAGCTAGCTCTCAGTACAATCCTCCTGGATGCTCACAGGCAATCAAAGATTCTCGCAAACCTCCTCCTCTACCCTCCAAGTTCCTATTTCCTTACGCAGTTACCTCTGGGATGATCTCCTTCACCTAGTGTAACACTACTCTCACACACTGCTCTAACACACTGTCAGAACTGTGCAATCCTCAAGGAAACTTACCTTGACTGCATGCATGAGTTTCCTTTATAGGAAAATATATGCAACTGGTAGTACATTGTCCTTGTCTTTAATCTCAATTGGGTCTTTCTCAGAATAGACATGCATGAGTTTCTAATGAGGGAATCTTCAGTTATCTGGAGTACACTAGTTGAGTGCATGCATGCATCAACTGATTGATAACTCATAAATAGTTCCTCAAATAGTTTGGAACTAATTTAACTGGACTTAAACTCAGTAAACTGAGCTAACTAATTACAACTCAAATATAACTCAATCTTATCTTCTTAATTTAAGGGACAACTGTTGCATGACTTCCGAAAGACTTCTAACTTGAATTTCTCCAACTAATTAATCCGTAATGAATGAATTAATTAATTACAAGCAGCTGGTGAGATTAAAATTGAATTTTAATTCACAATTTTAATTCAAGGACAAATTAAAATTGGAATATTCTAGATTCTATTTTTTTTATCATTTCTTGTTGCTATTTTCAACAATCAGAGTTGGGCTGAAGAAAAGTTTTTAAAGACCAGCATTGTGAAGACAACGTTGATGGATGTGAGAGAAGATGAAGGGACCTAAAAGAATACTAGGGATTGAAGGAAACCCTAGGAAATATAATTATTAGGGTTTGGAAGAAACCCTGGAGTATGATAAAGGCTTGAGTTATGTAGTCTTGAAACCCTAACATGATCAATGAGAAGTTGTTCTTGTTGAAAAGTGTAACTAGGTTCGGTCTTCATAATGACATGTAATTGTGATTTTATGTAAAAGATGTAAAGAAGAAAAATAAAATTATTGTAATATTTGCATCATGGATTTCATGAGCAAGATATTTTATTTTTAGTGAAGGCTCCTATTGTGAGCCTTTAGGGATTTTTTCATCTAGTCATTAAACTCTAAAGAGTCATTGTCATGTATTGAAGGCATGTTACACATTGTAAAAGTCAAATTTGTTTGTAATTCACCCTTCAAGACCTTGTCACTAGTCCTCTCTCAAGTTGGCCTACAATGAAAGAGATTATTCTATAAATATGATGTCGGCCATTCCAGTGATCATGTTGGCGTAATAGTCATGGACAAACCACTATATATAGTAGTGCTTGGCCTCATTTGGAGGTTATAAATTCAGTCAAGCAAATCTGAGATAACTAAGTGCGAGAATCATCTTAGAAGGAGTTTGATCCGAACTTAAACAAGAAAGCAAAAAATCACATATATAACCATAAATTGAAAGATGCAACATAAATAACACTTCATTTCATTAATATCAAACACTGAAATATGCTTACAAACAAAATGGAAATAAGACTAGCTCAGGCGATGGTAGCTTATATCCGAGAAGAGATGTGGCAGATACATGCCTTTGAACTATGTTACAATGAGGCTCAAGGGCCTATTTATTATTGAAAAACATGAGGAAACCCTAAACAAACAAAACCCTAACCCCAGGAGGTGTAACACCAAGAGTTTGTGGGCCCTGTTGGGCTGCCAACTTCCCGGGGTCATAACGTGGTAATATTATCTCTGTTTGGCGCATACGCTACCTTGTTGGAAATGTCTCTTTAAGTACTATAGTTTTTTCCATACACCCTTGAATATGGCTATCGGCTTGCAGCAGACCTCAAAAAAATGTCATTTAAGGGGGGTCAAAACTGCTCCAAAAGTTCAAGACCCGAAAAACTGCTAAAAATAGTAAATGTTGAAATAAAGAGGGAAACAAAAGAAACTGACTGGAGATATAGGTGTTATAGGTGGGTGGCCACTAATATTCACCTAGAACATTCCTCCCCCCTTAGGAAGCAATGGTCCCCATTGCATGCAGAGCCTCCATGAGGTGAGGAAACTTTTGTTGAACCTAGTCCCTGGTGAGCCACTTGCCTTGTTGCAGGAGTTGGCTAGCTTTGACAACCTGATATAGTTGGATCTTTTGCTAGCAAGTGTTCTTGACCTATGTGTCCATAATCCAATCAGTTGTGGCTTGTTCTAATGTAGTCTGGGTTTAACTCTGTTGGTGTGAGTTGTTCTGCAATGTCTGATGTGTCTAGCAATGGTGGGAAGTATGGTCGAAGGCGGTCCACATTAAACACTAGGTGCTGGCCAAGGAATGGAGGAATGTTGAGCTCAAAATCATTGTCTTCCACAACCTTGGTAATGGTGTAAGGACCATATCGGAGTGGTCTGAGCTTTCGATGGGCTTCGGTAAGGTGTTCTTTTGGCAAATGCAACTAGACTTTGTCGCCCACCTGAAACTTGTGTGGCACCTGATGTTGATCATGTTGTTGCTTGTACTTGGCATTTGACTTCTCTAGGATGTCGTGAACCTGCTGGCAGATGTGTTGTATGCATTCAATAAATCTGGTCACTTTATAAGCCTCAGACAGTACATGTGTGGATTTTATCTGTGTAGTCGCATGAGGCATGGAAACATCAATTAGACACAATGGTTGAAATCCTAGACCCACTTGAAAGGGATTGCGACCAGTCGAGCTATGTAGAGCTCTATTATAACTGTGTTGCAGATATGGAAGACTCACATCCCAAGTTCTAGGATGCTTGGAGTTGTACATGCAGAGTATGTGCACTATCATCCTATTGATGACCTCCATCTGGCCATCAGTCTGGGGATGGAAGGCAGTTGATATGGTGAGCTTGGTGTCCAATAGTGTCGAGAGGCTTGACCAGAATGTGCTCAAGAGCCTTCTCCCTCGATCCGATATAATGGTTTGCAGGATCCCAAAATGTACCCATACTCGTTCAAAGAAGAGTTTGGTAGTGTTCTCTGCTGTGATACTATTCTTGCAGGCTGCCGATATAACCATCTTAGAAAATCAGTCCATGAGCACAAATATATAGTCATTACCATGCTTGGTAGAAGGCAGGCTAGACATATAGTCCATGGAGATTAATTCACATGGCTGGATGGGAGTAGGCATAGGAGTGTACAAGCCTTGCTTCTTGATGGTTGGTTTTGCGATGGCACAGGAAGTGCAGGATCTGATATATTTCCCAACATCCAATCAGAGTTTGGACCAATAAAAGTAATTTTGTAGTACAACTACAATTTTCTCCACACTAAAGTGTCCTGCTACTCTACTATAGTGCACCTCCCAAATAAGCTTGGCACGCTCGCTTGAAGGAACACAAAGGTGGCCTAGGTAGCATAATAATGTGTCCTGGAGGTGGAAATCAAGAACTTGCTTTCCAGCTACTAGCATATGGTATTTAGAGGCAAACTCTTGATCATTTTTGTATAGTTGCATCCATCCAGAGGCCCCGTAACCACAAGAGTTGATAACAGTAGTATGTGCTGCAACTTGGGGGCCCGATGAGGCACTCTGCAACATGATTGGTGCTACCCTTTTTGTATTTAATGTTAAGGTGGAATTGTTGTAGATATGTAGACCACTTTTGATGGCGAGCATTCTGCAACTTCCCCCATGTCTGTATAAACTGAATAGGTTGGTGATATGTGTGGAAGACTATCTCCTTCCCCAAAATGTTGTGCTTCCATTATTAGCAAGCCTACACGATGGAATACATTTCTTTATCATAGGTGGGGTACTTTCGAATTGTATCGGAAAGTGTCTCACTAGATAGGCCATTGGATGCTTGTGCTAGGTGAGCACTGCACCAATAGCATAGTATGAGGCATCTGCTTCGATTTCAAATGGATGCTGCAAGTCTGGAAGTGTGAGTACCAATGCAAAGAAGAGGCGGTGCTGTAGGTTTTAACCACATATAGAAATTACCTGCATACAAGTTCTAAAACACGAAAAATAAACAATGCGAGAGCATAACACATAAAACACATATACACAGAGATTTTCCCCTGGATCCAAAAACTCAGACTACCAGTTTGATTTTTCATTATATTCATTTCAATGTTACAATACATATATATACATGCCGAAGCATCTAATACCATGGACCAAAAACCATCGCGTCCAAAACCATGGACTGAAAAACCATATGTAGGTTCGCCCAACCTAATATAGGGTCCAAATCTTTTTTTCCCGGGGCACTGCCCCGGACCCCGTAGAGGGGGGCTACCAACCCCCCTCAAACCCCTTGGATAGGGGGGTTTGCCGCCCCCCCGCTGCGAAATTGCCACAACGAAGGGGGGATCCCCCCCCCTCTAACCCCTCGGATAGGGGATCCTCCCGCCCCCCCTGGGACCCCCCCCCCCCCCTCTAACCCCTCGGATAGGGGAGCCTACCGCCCCCCTGGGACCCCCCCCCGTTGCGTAATCAGCGCAACGAAGGGGGGGCTCTGCCCCCTCTCTAACTCCCTGGTTCACTACGTAGGTTACTCGTGGAAAGAATATAACACAACCCAATAGGTGCTTCAACTCAAGGTACACCTTATGTTGGGACTCAAACTGGAAAAATTGCTTTTGCCCCTCCCTTAGTAATTTGACTCAAAGGCCAAGTGATATGGGAGAATCCCAACATGAATCTCCCATAGAAATTTGTAAGGCCCAAAAATCTGTGAAGCTCTATTAGAGTGGTCAAAGATGGCCAGTCCCGAATGACTTGAATCTTGGACATTGTCATCACTCAGAAGTTTTCCCTAGAAGTTATTAAAAGAAGGAATAATCCGAGGTAACCACAAACCAAATCTTTTAGACTCATGTTCTAGCCAACCTAAGTCCAGAGAGGGCTCTCTCTTTATAATTTAATTTTGTTTCTATTTAGATTTTAGGCTAGTTCTTAGTGTTCATGAGGATTTTGATTTTGATTGAAAGTTGGGTGGTGGAATTCTTGGAACAGATGGATAGAGCTAGGTTTTTAAGCCATTGGGCTATGGAGTCAATCAAAGGATAGCCTAACTGGACCAGATTATTAAAGCGATTGTTTACACAGGCTAGCAATGCAAAAGGTAAATCTTCAAAGGGTTGATGGATGAAATGATTCTAACTAGGGAAAAGGGCAATGAAGAATCCTTAGACTGGGATTAGAATGAGGAACAGAGGGTGATCATCAACAAGGAGCAATTAAGAATTCTTTGCTACATAGACCACAGGGAGAAACTACGGAAGTAAGGGAGCATTTAAGAATTCCCTAACTAAGATAGTTTGGCAGAAAACATTAAGAAGGTAAATAGTGAAAACAGAGTGCATTAAGGCAAGTTCTGAAATATCATTCCTAGTTTACCATTCAGATTTCATAGAAACACATATGATTATTAATAAACATAAGGAAAAAAAATAATACACATGAGAGAATACTTTGATTTTCGCTTAACACAAGAATCCTGTAAAATATCTTAACTTTATTCCATGATCCAGCAAGACAATCCAATCTTAATACAATATCACCTTGATTTTAGATACAAGTCTACATAAATGTTTTTGAATCCACCCACAATACTTCGAAATGGGAAGTATTTATACAAAAAATATTACAAAATATCTCATAACAGTTTGAGATTTAATTAAGGAAATAAAATTATTTTCAAGCATGAAGATAGAGACAGATGGAAAACTGCATCATGTTGTCCCTCTTATTGTGGTAGTGCTGGCTGTTGCAGTTGAACTTGAGCCCTTTTAGGCTGGCTGATATGTATATGCTGGAATCATCTTTGTCTTTGGTCTTTAAATGATACTCTTTAACCTATTACTCTTTGACCCTGTTTACCTGTTTCATCTGGCTGCCATTTAGATTTTTACTGGTAACTTACGGTAAATATGTCATCTATTCCCACCATTCATCTTCAGGTACTTTTAATTTGAGCATCATTCTATATATCTCATCTGCCTCAGTGTATTTGGAAAAATTTGGCTTGGTGACAAAGAGATGTTTCACCTCATGCTCTAGGAAAAATAGATTTTCTAAAGTATCATACAATACTTTCCCTATTGGAAATGATATGATTCCTGAAGTGCTTGCCTGTTCTTTGGACAACTTCCTTAATCTGTCATCATAGTCCAATTGAGTCATAACTGTGTCATGGATGACCATAGGACTTGGAAGGCCTTTATCCCTCAAAATTTGAAACTTTTCCATGAATCTGTCAATGCCCACCTACATGTTATGGCATTTTTCCTCTAGGTTAAGCATAAGGTTTCTTTTAGACAAAACCTTTTTGACTTCAATGATGGCTTCGGTTCTGTCCTCCACACCAAGTTCATTTAGTTCATACCTGTTTTTGCTATTCAAAAAATGGATGAGTCGATTAGCATCCTCAGGCTGGTCTCCTAGGTCTTCCTTTACCTTTTGTATCGCTTCGGTGGCCACTTTCACCTGTTATGTTTGCTCAAATATTACTTGAATTGATGGCCAAATATCATTGACAGAGTCAATGATATTGGCTTGGAGCATCTCCTTAGTTTTTCCTAGTGGATTTTGTAGAGTTAGATCCTTCTTTAGAACCTTAATCTTTTCACCTATCCTTAGGGCTTTCTATGTTTCCTCTCTTTGTTGAATCTAGGCAAGATTGCAGTCAGTTTCCAAGCTTGCCACTTTCTCTTTAAGCCTTTTAAGTTATTTTGCCTGGATGGACATTTCCTCCATGGATTTCACTAATTCTGTTGTCTTTTCTATTGAGGCACCTGTTGTTGTAGACCCAGTTGTGACTGGCAGTGCTGTGGCAGGTGGAGCTGGTGGTGCCAAAGATGCTGCTAGTGTTGAGGGAACTGCAGTTGTTACAGTGGGAATGGCAGTTGTAGAAGTGGTGGCCAGTTCAATTTTCTTGGACTGAATCAATGTGTCCAATTCTTTCTCTGTTTCTTTCAATTGGTCATTTAGCTTTAGGACCAAGTCCATAAGCTCCTCTTATCCTTTTTGGGTCTCTAGGACTTCTGCTGTCTATGGGTGATGCAATGGTGAAATCTTTAGTTGCTTCTTCAAAGCAACTATGTCATTGTTTTTCTTATTGATCAGTCTTTCAGTGGCCTTCACATCTTTGGGATCGTGTCCCAACTCATTGATTAAAACCTCCAAGGATTTGATTCTGGTGTCCTTTGCCTGTGAAGAGGCCTTTTCCAATTGGAATTGAGCTAATATATTATTTAGAGAATTTTGCAATTGATGAGCTGCAATAGCTTTCCCTATCAAGGTGGAGTAAATCATCTCCCCTGTTTGTTTATGTAGCTCAATCTAGTCAATAGGATGTATGTCCTTTGCCAGTACTTCAAAATCTACCCTTTTAAAGTTTGCTACTGTCCTTGGTTGTTGAGTAGTGGGTTTCATAAATGTCATTTGTATTTTTCCCTCTTTCACATCATAGGCTAACATTAGCCTTGTCTGGTTTGTAGGTGCCATCTTTAGGTACTGTGCATAAGTTTGGGCTTTTAGCCTCTCATTCCTGGCCTTTATATCCTTGTACCTTTCTCTAGTGTCTTGATCTCTGTCAGTTGGCATCCTAAAGGAGGACACTTCAAAATTCTATTGCCTTTCCAACATCTGAGTATGTGATGAGGAAGGCTCTAGTGTGCCCCCAGAAGGAGTGGCATGCCTGCTTCTTTCTCTTTCAGTGCTGGTGGCCCCAACAGTTTCCTCTGTAAATTCTTGTTTTGAAATAGGGTTTAATCTCTGCCTTTTGACTAGGCTAGTCTCTGCATATGTTTGTGTTGTTGCTCTGCCTGATGCAGTGGCCTCTTCCCTATTCCTTTTGAGGCTTTTCTCCTCATTTAGAGGAGTTTGCAAGTTAGGGGGAGTACTCATAGTGGGCTGCTGTGTACCTATTTGACCTAATTCCTCTGATAGGTCTAGCTGCTCTGACTCTTCTTGTACTTGTGACTCTTCTTCTATTTGTGATTTTCTTGGTGCTTGAGATTCTCCCTGTGCCTATGATTCATTTTGTGCCTGTGATTCTGTTTGTGCTTGATATTCTCCTGGCACCTACAGGAAAGAACCTTCATCAAGCCTTTTCTATAAATCAATTAGAGTATTTTCAACTGCTACTTGAGTGCTATCCCTATCTACTAAAGTATTCTCCACCCATTCCAATTGGTTTGCATATTTCTCTCTCTCAGGGATTCAGTGGTGAATGTATGGAGCCATCTTGTTTTTCTGTCTCCTGTTGCAGATGAAGTCACAGGGGTCATATCTCCACATGAAGCTTTGTTTAAGTTTAAGTCTTTGGAGGATTTCCTCTGCTTCTTTCCCAACTTCTCTGCTATTACATACAAAATAGCCTAGTTGATCTTTGATTCTGAGCTGGGCCTTCTTTTTGGCCTTAACAAAATGCACCTCATCAGAGTTGATTATTTTCCTATAGTACTCCAGAGCAAATAACCTCATTGGGAGGTCTCTGGGCAGTTTATATGGGGCAAACTCATAGCCATAGATCCTAATTTCTGTGTGATTTTGGTACAAGTACCAATCTCCCACTTTGTGTTGTTTTGATAGTTGTAGGATCCTCCTGATGTCTGAACTGATTCTTGGAGGAGGACTTCCTAGAAGCATGGTCACTACTGGATGTACAAAAAGATCAATGAAATCTGTGTATGGATAAGGGGAATCATACTTATGTATCAAAGGAGTCCAGAAAAAGACCGACCTAGGATGACCTTTAGTGTCAAGCTTTTGAAGAGTGAATGGGAACTTGTCAGCTTGGTAGTACAAGAAAAGGTGGTACAAAACTGAAGAATACTTAAACACTCTTTCATTACTCATTCTCAGAAATTGGTCATGCATCCTATCAGCTATGTATTTGGCATAGTCATATATTACAGCAGGGAGCCGTCCTGGAGTGAAAATGGACATGAAAGCTAAAATGATTTCATCTATGTACTCACTGGTCGTATAGCCTAAAACACAAGAGACCATTGCTACTATATCTTGACCAAATGGGGAAAATATGGTAGCCACATATGGAGGGGGTTCTGTTGGGACATGCTTTTCCTCCCTGATGAAGATCTGAAGAATTTAAACAATCTTGGTAGTGGTAAGCTTGGGAAATTTTTCTAGTAGGTCTCCAATTGAAATATGGGTTAAGTTTTTCCCTAGTTGTAGTTGCAACATCTCATTGATCGACTCGACAGTGATGGTAAAAAGTATGGTTTGGTTAGGGGACATCACTGCCCTTTGACTGGGAATGTAGTTTGCATGGCAATAATGAACGATTTCAGGAAAAATGTGGACCTCAGGGAATTGATACTTAGGCAAATTAGATTCCCACATACCTATTTTATCAGCTTGGTTTAAGTATTGGTCTCTGTATCGACAGTACAATTTGATAGGGGTTTCAAGGAAAGAAGTGTCCTTGATTTGAAAATCTTTATCAGCAAGAGGAAGGTGGTCTAGGTCCAGGTGATGAATAGTAATTGGCCTGAAATCCATGGCAATAGGGGCAACCATTCTTAGTTCTTGTGGATTTAAGAATGGGGGAAAGTAAATTTTCAGTCTTTGAGGCAATGGGGGTTCAATTCCAGGTGGGTTTTATGTTATTAAAGTTCCCTTTAATTTCAATTAAGAAAGCTTTAGAGACTGGTTCAGAAATTTAACAGGGCTTTCAATGTATTCTGGCTTAAATACCTGGAATTGATGAAAATGGGGTGTCAACCAAGTAACTGGCAATTCTGAACGGTTGAAAAGGCTTCAATAAGGCTGGAAGGCAATCTGGGAGCTTTTGGCATCTTAAGAGTGGAGGTGTACGTGGATTGATAGCTTTTCAACGTTCACAGGAACATGCATGGAAAATTACAGTTAAAATGATAAAAACAATGATTTGGGGCTTTTTTGGATTTATGCGCAAAAAGTCAATTTGGCGGGTACGGGTGAATAGTGACTGTTTGTCACGTAGCGGGATGAAAAGTGACAGTTTTGGCAAGTAGCAGGCTGGCGGCAAGCGGTTTACTTCGCACAGCCTTCGGGTGCTTGGTGGTATTGGGGGGAGGCGCCCAATTCCACTCATCGAGTGCCACGTCGCCTTGGGGGCCCGATGGAAAACAACCCATTTTGGGCGGGTATCGTTCATACTTCGGGCCCTTCCGAAATCAACGTGTGTCATCGGATAGGGAGGGGGGAGATCGTGCAGTGGTCGGGCGTGGGAAATTGCATGGAGGGTAATGGAGGGGCTCGGAGGGCAATTAAATGCGGTGGTTTTAGTTTAATGAGGGGTTAATGTGGAGATTAAAATATCGGATTAGATATGATTGGTTAATGGGTTGAATTTAATTAATCGCAGATCGATTAATTTTGTCATTTGTCGGGGTTGGGTAATATAAAGTTTATATTTCAAATTTACGGGTAGGGATATTAATATTAAAGGGGTTTAATAAAATATACGGGAACGAGGTTTATTTTTTGGGAATTAACATATAAATAATGTTAAAAGTAAATATGAAAATTGCGGGAAATGGATTGCGCTAAGCATAATGCAATTTTGTAATTCATTTGTTTTTTACATAGAAACACTATAACTTAAGCTAAGTGCATTTTTTGTGGGTTTTTCATAAAAAGGGGTATTCATGAGGGTGATTACTTTTCCTTAGGAAAATGGTGTTTTAACCTTAGGAAAATGGGTTTATTAGGGGAAAATGAATGAATTGAAGGGGGTGAATGATTATGGGGGGATTTTAGTACTTAAGATCTATAAGCCATTGGGCCGAGGGTCCAGTCCCTCCAGAAGTCAAAGAAATGCTCTGAGCCCTTTTGACTTAAGATTTTGGGTACTTCAACTTTATTGTGGGAAATTAGTTAAGTGAAGGGTGAAATGAGTGAGTGGGGAATTAGTCAATTTGACTTTGCGAACTTTATGCTAGTCCAATTTCTCATTCATACTTAGAAATTTCATGATGAGGGTGATAAATATGCTTTTGTCTAACAATCATCACAATTTTGCAACCTTTCTCCTACTTACCCACCTACTTATCCTACCATTTTTACTTCTCTTTATTAGGGTGCATTTGAGCTAGAAAACCCTTATCAAACCTTTTTCTTTTCCTTACAATGGTAATCTAACTAAATCTAACCTTATTACATCCCTGGCCTCAGATTAAACAGTTGAGCTCCTTTTTATTTACTCTATCTAATCTACTTATCTGCCAAGATTACATTGTTTGGTCATATTTTTATTCTCTATCCATAAAAATGAAATTGAAACATGAAATAGCCAAGTTTAAACATTTTGACTATCATGGACTGTGGCATAGGTTACGAACTGCACAAAATCATTTATTCTTCATAAAAAGTAGATAGTAGTGGAATTTTGACTAGCAAACTTTCCTGGTCTTTTCTTTTCTTGGGGTTCATATTTTTCATTTTTTTGACCTTTTTATTCTTTTCTTCCTTTGATTTTTCTTTTAGGACATACCCTCTTTTCATTTTTTTTTTAAATTTTATTTTTTAATATGGAAAACATTTGTAGAAAGCAAAGGTATGTACATATTACAAGGCTTAACCTTAGCCATTCAAAATTATGACTACTATTGGTATAGAAACCTAACAGTGGCTCCACTTGGGGATGGAATTTCCTTGTGAAATGTTAAAAACTTGTAGATCAATGGCCTTTTGAATTGCTGTGATGTCACTCTGCAACTTTTTTCTTTTCACTTTTCTGCATTATTGTTATTTATGATAGTAAAACCTTTGAGGCTCAGGGCCTTCTCTTCGGGCTTCAACTCCAAAGATTCACTATCCACTCAACTCTAAACTTTGAAAAACAGAATATGTACAAATGATTAGTGGAATCAGTAACTAGGTTCAATGTAGTGTTTAAGCATTCGACCATTAACTAGTCCTCCTTCGGCTTCTGTGCCATCCATTTCTCTCAGGAAGAAAGCATTATTACCTCTGAATGCATAGATGACATATGGGCCTTTCCATAGGAAATCAAATTTCCCATGTTTATGTTTATCCTCTCTTCTTGAGTCCCATTTCAAAACTTTGTCTCCTAGGTAAAAATCTTCTCCCTTAGCCCTTTTATCAAAAGCCTTCTTGATCCTTTCCTGCACAACTTGGGATCTGATGTACACTTCTTCCCTGGTCTGCTGCAAATGGATTGTTTGGTTGATTTCCTTTGGATGTCATTTGGTTCAACCTGCAACTCTTGGAGCAACTTTATCACTGGTGTTCCCAAGGAATATGGGAAAACAACTTCCATTCCATAAACTAATTAATAAGGACTAGTACCGATGGATTTCTTTGTGGTTAGCCTGTCTGCCCATAAGGCATTCACTAGCTTCTCGTTCCATGTTTTCTTGTTGTCTTTTAGTAGTTTTTTGATGATATTTACAAGACTTTTATTTGAGGACTCTGCTAGTCCATTTCCTTGGGGGGAATAAGTTGTGGAATGGCCCAATGTTATATGGTACTTATTACAGAAATCAATCATTCTCTTAGATTTGAAGGCTGATGCATTATCAGTGATGATTTTCGCTGGGCACCCAAATCGAGATAGGATGTTAGATTCAAGGAAGGTTATAATAATAGTGTCAGTGGATTGCCTTGATGGTATGGCTTCTATCCATTTGGTAAAGTAATCTGTAGCAGTGAGAATCCATTTGTGTTGGGCAGAAGAAGGTAGGTGGATTTCACCAATGAAGTCAAGACCCCATTGTTGAAAAGGTGCTTCAGCATATATTGGTTTTAGGGGCAGGGGTAAAAGCTTTTTCTTTCCTTCAAAGATTTAGCATTTATGACATGAGGTTACAAATTTCTTTACATCAAAAAACAAAGTGGGCCAATAGAAACTAGCTCTAAGAATCTTGTCAGCAGTGGTTTTTCAGTAAAGATGTCCTCCACAGTCACCTGCATGAAACTCTTGTAACACCTTGTCAGATTCTTCTTTCAATAAACAGTTAAGAAGGATACCTTCATGATTCCTCCAAAACAAAACATTGTCAAGTATGCAAAATTTTAAAGATTTCATTTTTAAAAACCTGCTTTTGGTTTTGGATAATTCAGGAGGAGCTTGTAAATTTTGTAAAACATATATGATGTCAGCATACCATGGTGATTCAGTAAAGGCCTGACTGATTGGTGGAGTCGCCATCTCCTCCCCATTATCCATTTCTGCAATAAAATTTATGTCTAAGGCCTGACAGTTCGATTGAGCCATGAGCTTGGCTAAACCTTGGCCTTTGATTAACTTTGTTGGCTTGATTTCTAGGTCATATTCTAATATAGTAGCTATCCATTTCCCTCTCTTTCCATCTGGACCATCCTGAGTTAGGATATCCTTGATTACTGCATTGGGGACATAGGCTATTATATGAGAATATAGAATGTAAACTCTAAAATATTTGATAGCTTTGACCAAAGCAAAAGCTTGTTTTTCCATTATATTGTACTTTAAAGGGGAATCTCTCAGGGCTTTGCTAAAAAAGGCAATAGGTTGTTCATAACCCTCATCATTTTTTTGCTGTAGGACTGCAACAATTGTGTGTTCTGAGGCAAAGGAAAATATAATGAAATCCCTATCAAACTTTGGATTGATCAAGACTGGTGTTTTTGTTAAGGCTAAAAAGAAGGACCAGCTCAGAATCAAAGATCAACTAGGCCCTTTTGTATGTAATAGTAGATAAGCTGGGAAATAAGTAGAGGAAATCCTTCAAAGATTTAAACTTAAACAAAGCTTGATGTGGAGATATGAACCCCGTGACTTCATCTGCAACATGAGATAGAAAAACAAGATGGCTCCATACATTCACCACAGAATCCCTGAGATAGAGAAATATGCGAACCAATTGGAGTGGGTGGAGAATACTTTAGTAGACAGGGATAACATACAAGTAGCAGTTGAAAATACCTTAATTGATTTAGAGAAAAGGCTTGATGAAGGTTCTTTCCTACAGGTGCTAGGAGAATCTCAAGCAGAAATAGAATCACAAGCACAAACTAAATCACAGGCACAGGGGGAATCTCAAGCACCAAGTGAATCACAAATAGAAGAAGAGTCCCAGGTACAAGAAGAGTCAGAGTAGCTATTCCTATCAGAGGAATTAGGTCAAACAGGTATACAACAACCCACTATGAGTACTCCCCCTAACTTGAAAACTCCCCTAAATGAGGAGAAAAGCCTCAAAAGGAATAGGGAAGAGGCCACTACATTAGTTAGAGCAACAACACAAACATATGCAAAGACCAGCCTAGTCAAAAGGCAGAGGTTAAACCCTGTTTCAGAATAGGAATTTAAAATGGAAACTGTTGGGGCCACCAGCACTGAAAGAGAAAGAAGCAGGTCTGCCACTCCTTCTGGGGGCACACTAGAGCCTTCCACATCACATACTCAGATGTTGGAAAGGCAAAAGAGTGTTGAAATGTCCTCCTTTAGGATGCCAACTGACAGACATCAAGACATTAGACAAAGGTACAAGGATATAAAGGCCAGGAATGAGAGGCTAAAAGCCCAGACTTATGCACAGTGCCTAAAGATGGCACCTACAAACTAGACAAGGCTAATGTCAGCGTATGATGTGAAAGAGGGAAAAATGGAGATGACATTTATGAAACCCACTACTCAACAACCAAGGACAACAATAGACTTTAAAAGGGTAGATTTTGAAGTACTGGCAAAGGACATACATCCTATTGACTAGATTGAGTTGCACAAACAAACATGGGAGATGATTTACTCCACCTTGATAGGGAAAGCTATTGCAGCTCATCAATTGCAAAATTCCCTAAATAATATATCAGCTCAATTCCAATTGGAAAAGGCCTCTTCATAGGAAAAGGACACCAGAATCAAATCCTTGGAGGATTTAATCATTGAGTTGGGACAACTATAGTTCCCTCAACACTGGAAGCATCTTTGGCACCAACAGCTCCACCTGCCACAACACTGCCAGTCACAATTGGGTCTACAACAACAGGTGCCTCAACAGAAAAGACAACAGAATTAGTGAAAGCCATGGAGGAAATGACCATCCAGGCAACATAACTTAAAAGGCTTAAAGAGAAAGTGGCAAGCTTGGAAACTGACTGCAAGCTTGCCCAGATTCAACAGAGAGAGGAAACACAGAGAGCCCTAAGGATGGGTGAAAAGATTAAGGTCCTAGAGAAGGATCTAACTCTACAAAAGCCACTAGGACAAACTAAGGAGATGCTCCAGGCCAATATCATTAACTCTCTCAATGATATTTGGCCATCAATTCAAGTAATATTTGAGCAAACAGAACTGGTGAAAGTGGCCACCGAAGCAATACAAAAGGTAAAGGAAGACCTAGGAGACCAGCCTGAGGATGCTAATCAACTCATCCATTTTTTGAACAACAAAAAAAGAAATGAACTAAATTAACTTGGTGTGGAGGACAGAACCGAAGCCATCATTGAAGTCAAAAAGGTTTTGCCTAAAAGAAACCTTATGCTTAACTTGGAGAAAAAATGCCATAACATGCAGGTGGGCATTGACAGATTCATGGCAAAGTTTCAAATTTTGAGGGATAAAGGCCTTCCAAGTCCTATGGTCATCCATGACAAAATTATGACCCAATTGGACTATGTTGACAGATTAAGGAAGTTTTCCAAAGAACAGGCAAGCACTTCAGGAATCAAAGCATTGCCAACAGGGAAAGTATTGTATGATACTTTAGAAAATCTATTTTTCCTAGAGCATGAGGTGAAACATCTCATTCTCACCAAGCCAAAATTTTCTAAATACACTGAGGCAAACGAAATATATAGAAGGATGCTCAAAGTAAAATTACTTGAAGATGAATGGTGGGAAAAGATGACAGATTTACTATAAGTTACCATAGTAAATTTAAATGGCAGCCAGATGAAACATGTGAACAGGGTCAAAGAGTAACAGGTTAAAGAGTATCAGTTAAAGACCAAAGACAAAGATGATTCCAACGTATACACATCAGCTAGCCTAAAAGGGCTCAAGTTCAACTGCAACAACCAACACTACCACAATAAGAGGGACAACATCATGTAGTTTTCCATCTGTCTCTATCTTCATGCTTGAAGATATTTTTATTTCCTTAATTAAATCTCAAACTTTTATGAGATATTTTGTAATATTTTTTTGTATAAATACTTCCCATTTCGAAGTATTGTGGGTGGATTCAAAAACATTTCTGTAGACTTGTATGAAATCAAAGTGCTATTGTATCAAGACTGGATTGTCTTGTTGGATCATGGAATAAAGTTCAGACATTTTACAGGATTCTTGTGTTAAGCGAAAATCAAATAAGTATTCTCTCATGTGTATTATTGTTTTTCCTTATGTTTATTAATAGTCATATGTGTTTCTATGAAATATGAATGGTAAACTAGGAATAATATTTCAGAACTTGCTTTAATGCACTATGTTTTCACTGTTTACTTTCTTAATGTTTTCTGCCAAACTATCTTAGTTAGGGAATTCTTAAATGCTCCCTTACTTCCGTAGTTTCTCCCCATGGTCTATGTAGCAAATAATTCTTAATTTCTCCTTGTTGATGATCACCCTCTGCTCCTCATTCTGATCCCGGTCTAAGGATTCTTCATTGCCCTTTTCCCTGGTTAGAATCATTTCATCCATTAGCCCTTTGAAGATTTGCCTTTTGCTTTGCTAGCCTGCCCTGTAAACAATCCCTTTAATGATCTGGACCAGTTAAGCTATCCTTTGATTGACTCCATAGCCTAATGGATTAAAAACCTAGCTCTATCCATCTGTTCCAAGAATTCCACCACCCAACTTTCAATCAAAATCAAAATCCTCATGAACACTAAGAACTAGCCTAAAATCTAAATAGAAACAAAGTTAAATTATAAAGAGAGAGCCCTCTCTGGACTTAGTTTGGCTAGAACCTGAGTCTAAAAGATTTGGTTTGTGGTTATCTCGGATCATTCCTTCTTTTAATAACTTATAGGGAAAAATTCTGAGTGATAACAGACGTGTCCACATGCATGCCACACTCATCTATGATGTAACCCAAGTATTGGACCTGACTCAAGCCAAAGGTGCATTTCTCCAAGTTGGCACACACTTTGTGCCACCGAAGGGTTTGAAGGACCTGCTGAATGTGCTGCAAGTGTTATTCCTAACTTTTGCTGAAGATGAGGATGTCATTCAGATAAACCACCACAAATGATTTGGTGAAGGGCCATATGATGTCATCCATTAGCCTCATAAAAGTAGCAGGGGCATTTGTCAACCCGAATGGCATAAAAAACCATTCAAAGATGCCTTCCTTGGATTTAAAGGTGGTCTTCCATACATCTGTGGGATCTATTGGAACCTGGTGATAACCAGACTTCAGATATCCTCTGGTATCCTGTATAAATTAGTACCCAAAGAAATAATAACAGAGTGAGGTCTAGACTCATATACAACATGCCGCTTCCATAAGTATGGTTTTCCTAATAATACATCACAAACTTCAAGAGGAGAAACATCACATAGTACCTCATCCATGAAGGGCTTCATGTTGTAGGGAAGGCGACACTGCTAGTTGACTGGTTGTTGGTGAAGTCACCCAATGGTATACGACTACAGATGTGTTGTAGTCGGTAGGCCCAACCGCTTCATGACCTATGACGAAATGAGGTTCTTTTGGCTCCCATTGCCGACAATGAACTACAACGGAAAACCCTTCACCCACATTTGTGAGTGGAAGAGGTGCTCCCCCTCTTCAAGATCTTCAAGTTCAATCTTCTGGATCTTGGTGGTGGCCATAGTGGCACTGGGCTCTGTGTCAATGATTTTCTTCCCTTTGTCATTCCCCTTGTCGGGTTTTGACTTAGAGTCAGAACATGCGTCAGACTCAGAAGCCTTTAGTTCGGCCACCAGTGGCTGCTTGGCCTGACACTCACTTGTGTTGTGAGTGGAGCTCTTATGGAACTCAAACCACTTCCCTGTGTCCTTATTTGTCTTCGCGGTGTTTTTATTTTCTTGCATCTTTGGTGGGCTATTCTTGATCACCCCACCTTGGGTTTTCCCTTTGCTCTATGGTTTGGGGGCACCTTTCCCTTGCTTCAAATTCACAAAACCAAACTCTCGCCTTTTCTATTTAAGCTTCTTCTCGATCTTGAAAGTGTATCAGTATGCAGTGCCGAGCGAGGAAATGTCCAAGAACTCCATTTCATCCTGGATGTACCTATGTAGGCATTCGCAGTAGTTGAGTACCAAATGTTTCTCAGGATCTTTGATACCAAACTTTGTGGAAAGGGTATGAAAAACATTGGTAAAATCCAGCACTTCTTGGTCCCTTCCTTGTCGTAGTGTGGTCCACTTTATGTATTTATCCTCATAGCTCTTGATAGGGTAATATTGCTCCTTGATGGCATCCCAGAACGAATCCCAAGTGGGTGTGGCCGAAAATAATGAGGGCATACTTTTATCCTTCTGCTCACAGTAGGTTTCCCACTAGTCTTTGACGTGGGGGGCGCTTTGAGAAGAGAAAAAGTAATATTTTCCCAGCTAGAAAAATCATGAATAGAAAAATATCCTTCTAGCTGATTTAACCATTTATCTAAGGTGCCTGCATCTATTTGACCCTCAAATATGGGAATGTCAAAGTTAACTTGTACCTTAAAGGGTGTGGTAGTTCCAAAGTAGCTGTTGGAAGTAGATGTGTTGCCCTTGGGTAGCCGCTGAAGGATCTGGGCAAAGTTGTCCATCATTGCGTTCCTTTGTCGCTCGAGGGCTTCTTCAAGTAAGATTTGAAAGGAGCTCCTACCCCCTTGTCTTCCTTTTCTACCCCCATGGGAGGTTGTCGGGATTTGCGAGGCTGGTCTTGCAAAGGTTCGACTAGTTCAAGCCCTAACTCCTTATATCCTAGCCTCATTGGGGACATAAAAAGAAAAATAGAGAAAGAGCAGATCGCTCTGATACCACTGCTTCGAACTTAAACATGAAGGCAACAAATTTCAGATATAACCACAAATACAAAGATGCAGTAGAAATAACACTTCATTTCAGTAGAAATACTGAAATATGCTTACAAACAGAATGGAGATAAGACTAGCTCGGGTGATGGTAGCTTATCTTTGAGAATAGATGTGGAGGCTACATGCCTCTAAACTGTGTTAAATGAGGCTCAAGGGCCTATTTATTATTGAAAAACATGAAGAAACCCTAAAAAACCAAAACCTTAACCCCAGGAGATGTAACACCAAGAGTTTGTGGGCTGTGTTGGGGTTAGTTGGGTAGCCAACTTCTCGGGGTCATAACTTGGTCATATTATCTCAGTTTGGCATTGTTGGAAAGGTCTCTCTGAGTACTACAGGTTTTGTTGTGGCATGAGCCTAGAACAGACCTCAAAAAATGTCGTTTAGGGGGGTCAAAACTGCTTCGAAAGTTCAAGACCCAAAAAATGCTAAAAATAGTAAATTTTGAAATAAAAATTAAACAAAAGAAACTGACTGGAGATCTAGGTGGGATAGGTGGGTGGCAAAGGAAGTGACATCATTGTGGGACTGTTTTTGGGCTAGTCTACCCTCAGATGTGCGAAGATTACAGATCTGAAGGAGGTTGAAGGTTGCAGTCATATAAGGGTGATCTAGATTAGGTAAAGACTTCACTAAAGGAAGTCGAGTAGAAGTGAAATGAATCTCCCTCCAAAAGGGAGACTATTGAAGAATCAAAATCCAATCTAGGGTTTCTGTTTTGACTCAAGATAAGAGTTGTAAACCTACAAGAAGGGGTCAAATTTCCTAAGGAAGCTGAGAAGAGGAAAAAGAAGAGAAGCGTTGATCTAAGGGTGAAGAGGAGGGTTGGGACTTGGTCTTGGAAGGGCTCTAGTGTCAAAGGTCTTTGTCCTGGTCTTTGTACTCGCCAATTAAAGGTTTTATAAGAAGAATTTGTTTGGGTTTTCCTCTCAAAGAGTGAGAGGTTTTGGCCCTGGATGAAAGCCTATATACTGTGACTCTTGTCTCTTTATTATTCATGAATTGGTGATTGTCTTGATGAAAAGAACACAATAATAGCATAAAAAAGAGAAGATCATAATCAAGAAGCAAAAAGACACTCACAAGCAATTATCATAAGTAGATAAATCACTTATCTATTTGTTGTTGTGGCTACAACCACCCTCCAAAATTTTGGCTCACATGAAAATTTCGGAGCCTACCTTGGATCTTGCGATCGATCATCCTTGGTCACTTGTTGGTAAGTTGATGATTTCAATCTCTCCTCCTTGATCCTAAGAGTTTTCCGCGTTCTCGTCTTTATGCAGCATGTGTCATCATTAGGGATAGGGGTTGTTGTTTGTCATGCAAAGGGAATGTTGTCATTCTTTAAGGGAATTGTGTGCGTATGAGTAGTTTTCATCACATAGACATGTTTCACACTCACTCCACACACTCTTGTCACGAAGGTTGTTGCATCAAGAAAAGTATGTCTTATGCATTATTGATGGTCTACGTTGTGTCACTATGTGTGCATGTGCGATCACAGTCAAGTCCTACCAATGTTTACATATGTTTCATTGGTCTCGCACTTAGCCATTTTCCTGAGCAACCTAGCCCCATCTAGCTTCTCAGAACTGTGCACTTTGCTGAAATTTGGTACCGGAGCACAGGTGGTTCCCTAAGGCTTTGATCTTTGGCCTAGGGAAAAGTGTTCAAAAGAATTTAATTTTTCTCCTAAAGTGACTTTATAATTTTTATAAAGTCAAATCTAATTTAAAAGTGACTTTAAGTGATAAAGTTACTAAAGTCTAATTTTAAAGTGACTTTAATAAAGTCAATGTAAAATTAGAAAGGAAAAGTGACTTTGGAAATAAATGACTAAGTGGGTCTTTATTAAAGTGGGGTGAATTAAAAAATAGAAAGTGAGATTTAAATGAGCATTTAATCTTAGCCCTAGATCTCAATCTATTTCAGCCATTGGATTTAGGGGTTCCCCAAAAGTCACATAGGGTTAGATTAAAGGAGGAAAAGGAGGAAAAGGTCATTCATTCTTTCATGAGAAGATTGAGAGAAGGAGAGAAAGAGAGCAAGGGAGATTTCTAGACAGGGAGGAGAAGAAGATAGCAGCTTGGCACACATTCCAAGGCAGCATTTTAGCAAATCCGTACAGCTGAGTTAGCACAAAGTGAAAGGCAGAATTTGGGCACGATTTTCTAGAAGTCTGTACAGCAAGTGCACAGAAATCGAGCAGAAATCCGTACAGCAAGTGGTTGTACCTTGGCACACAAATCGAGGCAAATCTGAACAGTTGTACTGCTAGTTTTTTTCTGCATATAAATTGAGGAAATTCGTACAACGTATTTATGGAAACTTGCACGCTTTTCTAGGCAAGTCGTACAACAGCATTTAAGGCTGAAATTGGGCACAAAAATCGAGGAGGCCGTACAACGTTTATTGCTGTTCTGTTTTGTTCTTTGCAAGTTTTTCCAGTTGGCTGTGAGGCACGGAAAACGAGATAAGTTGTAAAAGTTTGCTTGCTGATTTTTTTGTTGAATATTTCTCTCACTGTAAAAAGCATTTTCCAAAAATAAGAAGGAGCTTTCAAACTGGTTTTCCCCAAGAGTTGTAGGGGGTTTTTCCAGTGTCACCTTGACCAAAAATCACAGTGTTTAAATGTGTTGAATGGTTGTTTGTACCTGTTGATTTTTTATTTCTGCATTTTCATGCATTCTGTAAAATTTCCAGAATTTGTGTTTTCAGCAAAATTTATTTTTCAGTTGTTGAATGTATGGATATGGGAAAGGGCATTTAACTATTTTGGAGAAATAAGGT
>APFE030994652.1:213881-236668 GCA_000404065.3 Pinus taeda | reverse complement strand
AATTATGATCAAGTTTGAAGGTTTGTTTTGAAGCAAGTTTAGAGCCTTGGATTCTAGGATTTCACTGCTTCAAACAGGACATCGTGGAATTTTCGCTATAACTATTTTTATACAAGGCTTCAAAATCTGAAATTAAAACCCAATTTATATGAAATATTTATAAACCTTGTGATCAAATTTCAGATCTTGGTTCGCTATATTTTTAGATATATGATTTATGTAAGTTAGGGTTTTTGCAGGCTCTTGAATTCCATGTCAAATAGGTGACCTTGGGAAAATAATCATAACTTTCTCTCTGAGCATTGGATTCAAATTTCATAAATAGTGACAGAAGTAAGATAGTCTGTAGTTTGTTGGTTATCATTTTCAGGGTTGAATGTTACAACAATGATGTGTGGCACTTCATACAAGTTCTCTCTACTAAACCAATCTATAATCGGGTCATCGTGGGAGATTGGAAATAACGCTTTCTTGAATAATCCAACATTGATCAGACCTATGGGGTCCAAAAGAGGACTCATAGGTATACTACAGGACAAAATTTCAGACCTTGGAGATCCAAAATTACATATATACAATAGATTCAATATCGAACTCCTAGAAGGCAAGAAAAAGTATGCATTCAAGGATCATTGCAGTAAGGACCACACATCAACAATCAAGGGTAAGTCTGCTACAGTAAGGTATGTATGATTAGTGTTTTCATTTGAATTTTGAATATCATCTCTGACATATGTTTTTTCAGGATAACATAAGTATATTGTTTTGTATTTGTTTGGGTCTTGCTTGTTAATTCATGTGCAGGAAGGATGACACTTTAGAACAACTTAGACACATACTAGAAGGACATGCAATGCCAAAGTACCATTACTTGAAGAAAGCATAAAAATACCTCAATCACTGCAAGTGATCTAAGAATAAATGTCGAGTCAAGTGTCAGATCTTGTCAAAAATCCAGTGTTGTAAAAGAGTCATCATTGTAAATTTGTAAAAGAGTCATCATTGTAAATTTGTAAAAGAAACATCATTGAAAGATCCATTATTGTAAAAGAGTCAATCTACCTAGAGACGAAGAGGCATTTTTGGGAGGTATAGGAGTCACTATTATGATGATGTCATGGTTGGGTTGTAGGTCATAGTGTGATTGGGTGTTTAGTTAAGTACAAGAAAATCATTGTAAATCACATTGTATTGTGGATCATTGTCCCTGGTACAGGAGTCCACACTCTTGCCTCACTTCTGATCATTATAGGGTGGCAGGGAGGTGCTAGGAAGGTGCATGAAGTTGCCTACAGGTTGGAGTCTATGAACACTTCAGGGTGGTAGGTTGGTCTAAGATGTTGGGGCATCCATTCAGTTGACAATTGAAGAAACCAGGGTGTTTGGGCGTCCTTCCAGTGGGAGCTGGAGAAGAATGCCTTTATAGAATTCAGGGAAGTTGTAACATTCATTTTAGTTGGGGCTGAAGATTAAAGAATTTATTAAAAAAGTGTTCGGTGGCTTTTGACCCTAAAGGGATTTTCCACCTAAAATTATTGTGCCTATTGTGTTCTTTTGTTTATTGTTGTTACTGGATAAACACTAATAATAATTGAAGATCAACTAATGCTCTCAAAATATTTAAAAGTGCTAATTTCTAAGGAATACTTATTCACTCCCCCTCTCAGTATTTCCAACAATTTACTCAGAAATTGGGCAAGGATATAGGGGCTCAAACAGAGGTATAAATTGACTAAGCTCGGGTTGGAGCTTCTTAGTGAGCAGAGAAACAGGTTATTCACTTATAGGTTGTGCTCAGTTGAGCAGAGCAATTGTATTACATCTTTGATCATCATATTAATGCAAGCAGACATTGGGGTTTTTAGCAGTTTTCTTTCCCAGGAAAAATATTACTTGCATGCGTGTGATTTCTTATTGCATGTCTAAGATTTTTGTACTAAATTATGAATTAACTTCCATAGAGCAGTGTAGTAGGTTTGTGTCTTGTGATTTTGATTAAAACTTCATGAGAAGTTGCAAATCTATGTAAAAATTTATGTTTTCCCACCCCGGTTTTCAGTTTCTCCTTATTTCTCCCAAGTAGTTAAATGCCCTTTCCCATAAGACATTCAACAAGCTGAAAAAAAATAAATTTGCGGAAAACACAAATTCTGAAAATTTTACAGAATGCTGGAAATTGCAGAAATAAAAATTAGCAGTAATAAACAGCCATTAAAACACATTAAAACACTGATATTTTTGGTCAACGTGACCCTGGAAAAATCCCCTACAACTCTTGGGGAAAACCAGTTTGAGAGCTCTTCTTTATTTCTGAAAAATGTCTTTTTACAGCAAGAAAATTTCAGCAAAATAATTTTTTTTCAGCAAGCAAATTTATCCGTTTTCAGCCCAACAGACCACCTGGAAACTTCTCAGTTTTCAGCAAAAAATCAGCTTTTTCTGCTTGTTCTTGCTGCTGTTCTGCTTGTCTTTCTGCTGTTCTGGTTTTGTTGAAGAGCTGCCTGGTATGTGTGCCAAACTGCTGCCTCTTTCTCCTTCTTGTCCAGAAATCTCCCTTGCTCTCTTGCTCTCCTTCTCCCAATCTGCGCATGAAAGAATGAATGATCTTTTCCTCCTTTTCCTCCTTTAATATAACTCCAAGTGACTTTTGGGTGATCCAAGTGACTTTTGGGTGATCTCTAAATCCAATGGCTGAAATAGATTTAGATCAATGGCTGAGATTAAATGCACATTTAAATCTCTCACTTTGTATGTTTTAATTCACCCACTTTAATAAAGACCTACTTAGTCATTTATTTCCAAAGTCACTTTTCCTTTCTAATTTTTCATTGACTTTATAAAAGTCACTTTAAAATTAGACTTAGTAAATTTATCACTTAAAGTCACTTTTAAATTAGATTTTAACTTTATAAAAATTATAAAGTCACTTTAGGAGAAAAATTAAAATCTTTTGGACACTTTTCCCTAGGCCAAAGATCAAAGCCTAAGGGAACCACCTGTCCTCCGGTACCAAATTTCAACAGAAATGATGACGCAGGCCCTCTGTGTCACTTCTTCTTTGCTGCTTTCTGCTTATGAGCAACTCTGTCACTCGGGACAGTTGCAATTGTTGCAAATGTCCGATATCGCTGATGCCTTCAGTCCTCCTGTGATCTGCAATGCTCTGATACCATGTTGAAATTCTAAGTCTGACACATTAGAAACTCCTACTGCATTATCTGGTTTATTTCTCCTACTTGTTTATTCCATTAACAAGTTATTTATAAATATAAATACTGAAAATAAACACAAATGCAGCCTTAACTCATATACAGATCAACAACTGAAATACTGAGACAAACACATAAGGGACACTGTTATTTTTGGACAATCATCCCCAAAAATACCCAACTTGGGAAAATTGGTGCAACAGTTATGAGGGTTTTATTATTAAGCAACTTTCTTGAGTACAATGAGGGTGCCAAACTGGCTCACCCAACAGAGATTTCTATCTGGCAGTAATACATCTCTTTGGAAGCAGATATTCAGCAAGTTTGCTCCATGAAAATCCTTCCAACGCTTCTCTAAGGCTCTGCGTCAGCCCTGCTAGCCTCTGCGTAGCTCTAGAACCCCCTATGTCAACCCTTTGCTGCTATGCGTCGGCTCCCTGGCCTTCTACGTCACCCATGCAGGTCTTGCTAGCCCCTGCACAGTCTCTCTGGCCCTCTGCGTGGCTCTTGCTAGCTCTGCGTGTCCCCCTCAATCACTGTGCTGGCCCTCTGACACTATCTCTGCCTCTCTGCTATGCACTCATTGCCACTTGTTGGAACTCAGATCACTTGTTCGGATTTTCTCATCAAACCCTCCTCTAGAAAATCAAATTGACTGATCAAGCTTGGTGTGTCTCCAACTAACCCTCAAGCCTTTTCTTATACTTTTTCTTTTGGGTCTTCAACGACCGAGATTAAATCTCTAATCAATGGATAAGATTAGATTTGGCTTGATCCATGTCTTTAAGAACATCCTCACCCAATTTTATATTAATACCTATTAATATTTTAATTTTCCTCAGTTTAGACTTAGGAACTCCATTAAAAATATTAATTATTTTAATATCTCTCTAACTAGGTGGAATTTCCCCCAACCATTTATGGGTCTTGGAGATCTCATGTGCTTTAGTCTCTCCACCAATTGTCATGGCTAGAGCACATCTGATGCTACTCCAAATCAACATGTATCCCGTTCTACGCTTTGATGAGATTATGGGTGAGCTTAAAGGAGCTAAGTACTTCTTTAAGATAGACTTTCGCTTAGGATACCACCAGATCTGGGTGAGGGAGCAAGACATCCCAAACATTGCCTTCTGCTGCCACTACGGGCACTTCGAGTTCCTTGTGATGCCCTTTGGGCTAACCAATGTACCAACCACGTTCCAGTCTTTCATTAACCATGTGTTTTGCAAATAGTTGCGACAATATGTCTTTGTTTTCTTTGATGACATCCTGATATATAATAGGACATGGGAGGAGCACCTCCAACACTTGGATGAGGTACTGCGCATACTGGAGGAGCAGTAGATATATGTGAAAATTTTCAAGTGTGAGTTTGGATTGACAGAGATACTATACCTTGGACATGTGATCGGGGAGGATGGAGTACGGGTGCATTGGGAGAAGATTAGAGCCATCCTGGAGTGGCCTACACCTAGGAATGTGACAGAGCTACGGGGCTTCCTTGGTATTTGCACTTATTACAAGAGCTTTGTGAAGGGGTTTCCTAACTGGCAGCACCCCTCCTTGATCTGACGAAGAAGGGAGCATTTAAGTGGATAAAGGTTGCACAGGAGGCTTTTGAGTGCCTCAAGAGGGTGATGAGTAGCTGCCCTGTCTTGGCCCTACCCGATTTCTCACAACCATTTGTCCTAGAGTGTGATGCATCTGGAGAGGGAGTTGGAGCAGTTCTGACATACGGGGGCAATCATATAGCCTTTGAGAGCAGAAAGCTAAAACTGCATGAGAGGTTGTACTCCATCTATGACAAGGAGATGCTAGCTGTGATGCATGCATTGGCTAAGCTTAGACAGTACTTGGTGGGAAACATGTTCAAGGTGAAGATTGACCACAACAATCTTTGATTCTCTTTGGAGTAGCAGAACTTACAAAGTTACAAGAGAGGCAACAAAAATGGGTTAGTAAGATCCAAGCATATGACTTTGAGATTGAGTATGTCAAGCGCAAATAGAACATAGTGGTTGATGCACTATCATGGAGGACAGCAACGCTTTCTTTGATGGTTATCACCTAGGACTGGACGACGCAACTATTGGTGGAGTACGCCAAGGATTGACACGCATGCGAGACCTTGGACGATACTGATGGGGATGACAGGTACCAGGTGATGGATGACGTTATTTACTACAAGGACAAGATCTACTTGGTACCAAGATCACAGTTGAGGGAGAATATCTTGCGTGCAACTCATGATTCACCATTTTCAGGGCACCACGGATTCCTCAAGACTTACAGGGCCATTCGGGAGCGTTTCACTTAATGGAGTCTTAAGGAGGATGTCCTGAAGCATATTCGGGAGTGCAATGTCTGCCAAAGGAACAAGGGGGAGCACACTCATCCGACAAGGTTGCTACAACCTTATCCTACTCCTGAGAGGAAATGTGAGAGCATATCAATGGACTTCATCACTGATGTGCTAGCAGTACAAGGGCGAGATTGCATCTGTGGTGGTTGACAGGTTGACAAAATTCGCCTACTTTTTCGTCATTCTAGCCAAATACTCAGCTTCTTAGGTGGTCGAATCATTTTTCTGGGAGGTGTTCATGCTGCATGGGTTGCCTAAGACTATTGTCAGTGACAGGGACAACAGATTCATGGGAGAATTTTGGCATGAGCTATTTCGCCTTGTGGGACACAGAGCTTACCCCCAGCGCGAGCTACCATCTCTAGACAGATGGCCAGACAAAGATAGTGAACAAGTGGTTGGAGGGATACCTACGCAAATATGTGACCGGGCAACAAAGAGCGTGGGTGGAGTGGCTGCACCTTGGGGAGTATTGCTACAACACCACATATCATCTGTCCATAGACATGTCACTCTTTCGTGCTTTATATGGTTATGATGCACTAACATTTGTTGATATGGTCTTTGGAGACAGCCAGGCCCAGGGGCCAAGGATTGGATACAGGAAAGCCAAGATATTCTTAGGGCTCTCCAGGATAACTTACAAACTGCCCAGAACCAATAGAAGTTGTATGAAGACAGGGGTAGAGTAAAGAGGCAATTTGAGGTGGGGTATTTGGTTTTCTTGAGACTTCAGCCATACAAGCAGTCCATGCTAAACTAGAAGGGAGCTGAAAAGCTCAAACCCCGCTTCTATGGGCAATATAGGGTGACCAAGAGGGTAGGAGAAGTTGTGTATGAGCTGGAGCTTTCGCCAGGAAGAAAAATGCACACGTCTCATGCCTAAAATAGGCATTGGGACAACATGTGACTACTATTATAGTGCTACTACCCATGGATGATGAGGGCCATTTGGTTTTGACACTGGAGGCTATCTTGCTGGAGAGGGAAAGGAAGCTTAAGAGCAAGACTTTTAGGAAGTTGCTTGTTAGATGGAAGGACTTGCCAGAAGAGGATGCTACATGGGAGGGAGAGCAAATTTTGCAGCACCCAACTGTTAATTAATGTTGTCATTGATGTCAATATGGCATTGGTTGAGATGGAAAATATTCTTGATATGCCTAATGAATATCATGAAACCCAAGAATGAGATGATAAGGTTGAAGACAATAGATACCTGGTTCCATATGATGATGTTGAAATTTGGTATCGGAGGGCGGGTGGTTCCCTAAGGCTTTGATCTTTGGCCTAGGGAAAAGTGTCCAAAAGAATTTAATTTTTCTCTGAAAGTGACTTTATAATCTTTATAAAGTTAAATCTAATTTAAAAGTGACTTTAAGTGATAAAGTTACTAAAGTCTAATTTTAAAGTGACTTTAATAAAGTCAATGTAAAATTAGAAAGGAAAAGTGACTTTGGAAATAACTGACTAAGTGGGTCTTTATTAAAGTGGGGTGAATTAAAAAGTAGTAAGTGAGATTTAAATGAGCATTTAATCTCAGCCCTAGATCTCAATCTATTTCAGCCATTGGATTTAGGGGTTCCCCAAAAGTCACTTAGGGTTAGATTAAAGGAGGAAAAGGAGGAAAAGGTCATTCATTCTTTCATGAGCAGATTAAGAGAAGGAGAGCAAGAGAGCAAGGGAGATTTCTGGACAGGGAGGAGAAGGAGACAACAGCTTGGCGCACATTCCAAAGCAACATTTTAGAAAATTCGTACAGCTGAGTTAGCACACAGTGAAAGGTAGAATTTGGGCACGATTTTCTAGAAATCTGTATAGCAAGTGCACAGAAATCGAGGAGCAGAAATCCATACAGCAAGTGGTTGTACATTGGCACGCAAATCGAGGCAAATCCGTATAGCTGTGTTGTTGTTTTTTTTGGCACAGAAATTGAGGAAATCCGTACAATGTATTTATGGCAGCTTGCATGCTTTTCTAGGCAGGTCGTACAACAACATTTAAGGATGAAATTAGGCACAAAAATCGAGGAGGCCGTACAACATTTATTGTTGTTCTGTTTTGCTGTTTGCAAGTTTTTCCAATTGGCTGTGAGGCACAGAAAACGAGATAAGTTCTAAAAGTTTGCTTGCTGAATATTTCTCTCATTGTAAAAAGCATTTTCCAGAAATAAAAAGGAGCTTTTGAACTAGTTTTCCCCAAGATTTGTAGGGGGTTTTTCCAGGGTCACCTTGACCAAAAATCATTGTGTTTAAATGTGTTGAATGGTTGTTTGTACCTGCTTATTTTTATTTCTGCATTTTCCAGCATTCTGTAAAATTTCCAGAATTTGTGTTTTCAGCAAAATTTATTTTTCAGTTGTTGAATGTATGGATATGGGAAAGGGCATTTAACTATTTTAGAGAAATAAGGTGAAACTGAAAACCGGGGTGGGAAATGAGAAATTTTTACACACTTTGCTTCTGCAACCGTCAAGCTTCCTCCCTTGCCTACTAAAACCCCGTAGTGCAAAAAAACACCAAACTCCCTTGCTTTCTAAAATCCGACAGCCCGTAGAGATCCTAGCCAACACTGCTCTCTAGAAATGTGCAGAGTAGTCCAGCTGCACTGCACTAAAAAATTGCGCGGAAGTGTCCTCTTAGGACCCTCATCCCACAGTAGTGTCCAATGGCTCAAAATTGTGCAATATTGTCCAAGCTTCCTTATCTGTCTTGCATGTAGAAACTACACAGATGGGCCTCCTAGGGCCTCATACTGACAACAGTCACTATCTGCTGAAATTGCACAAATCTACCTCTTAGTGACCAAGGAAACAAGTAATGGAAAATATCAAGACCGCATGCAAACTCTGTCGGATGCATGATTATCTTGAGGGTAAGTATGGTAAGTAAAGAACACCTTTTGAAGTACACCTCTTAGTTGAGTTTGTAGGACTGCTTGTCATTGTCATATCATCTTGTCCTCAACAACATGCACCTGCGCAAACACGAAGAGTCATTTTGTGTGTTTCTTCTACATGTCTTGCTTCCTTTTCACTTGTTCGACCAACTGTTGTCTTCAACATGTTGATTGATATGTCATTCTTGCAACCTCGTTCTAGTGATTTTGAAGGTTGTGTTTGAGTTGTGTTCGTTATGTAAACATCTATCGCATCCACACACAATGTTGTAGGTACTGTCACTCAACTGTCGCCGTGTTCGTTCAACGATCTATCACAAGTGTCGCGCTTGTCGCCCGCACCTGTCGGTTAGTTACACCGAGTGCATGATGTCTTGATGGTTCAAGGTATCCTGTCGTTGAGTCATGTTGAGTGTGTGTTCGCAAGGTCATGCATGTACGGATTCACTCACTCACACACTTAATAATTTTATGAAATTTTGTCAACGGACCACCCCCAACAACCGAACCTCCACTCAGCTGCACACCATAGTTTCAACCCTTAGTGAACATGTATTGCTACCCATAATTGTGCAGAACTTGAGGCTACTTCCCAGGCAAGTATGCACTATGCAATCTTGAGTCGACCCGACTGACCATCACCTAGAACAATGCAAAAGTTTCTCAGCAAGCCATCTCAACCTACGCTACCCGCAAGCAACATCAACTAAGTGTCCAACTGGTCAACCAGAGAGTTTGACTGGGTAGTGGCCTCAGGCCTCACTCCTCCAAAAAATTGCATAGAAGCTGCCAAGCATGCCCGCTTCCGCTAACTAAAGAAACTATGCAGACATGTTGGATAGACACCTGTTACCTGTCACTACACTACCCTAAAAAATTGCGCAGTTTTTCCAGCCAGTCATCTTGTCCGCTGAACTGCTACTCATCCTCAAAACTGCGCAGTTTTCATAAGTAGTCTCCCAGCTTCCTAGCATCTCACTCAGCTTAGAAACTACGCAGGGATGTCCAGAAGGCCAACCTCCTAGCTCTGTGCATTTTTTGCCAGTTGCCTCTCGCAGCCCGCTGCTAGCTCCCAAGAAAAATTGTGCAATTCTTGTCAGCAACCTCCCATAGCTCGCTGCCAGCTCCCTAGAGAAATTATGCAATTTTCACTGCCAATCTCCTTGAAAAAATTGCACAAATCTGCCCTCCAGTCGAGCCAGAACTCACAAACAATCACTGCTGATCAGTATTGCCCATCTCACCGTCCCAGTGACCTCTACGCAATTTTCATGGACAGTGCCTAGAGCCCGCATCCAACTTGAAATCTGCCTTGCACAGTTGCAAAGCCTTGTCCTCTCTCCCAGTTACCTTCATCCGAAAGAGAAAGACAATGCGTCATGGTAGACTAGGATATTTCTGGATTTGATGTCGTCTCGTCATGAGTGATTGCAGATACAGGTACATGGATGAGACATGGCGCGACGATGAATGGGATGAACAAGGAGCACATGTAAGGATAATTGTTCGCGAATGAACAAACATAAGAAGATTCCAAAGTACAAGTGAAGGAGTGATGTGCACATGCAACATCAAGCGAATACCAAGACCATCGAAGACTCTGCACACCTTGCCATGCGGAGGTGAAGCTATGATACACCAAGAGCACATTCATCACTTGGTAGCATTGCAGCTTGACATGCACACCTCCAGCAGCATGAATATACCAGCTCTGTCGTGTCGAGTCATGTCATGAGTCATCTCGGCCACATCACCACTGTGCGACATTGTTGTAATCAATGTAATGTAATGTGGAAGTCCAAGAGACCCACATGTAAATCTTAAGAGCCATGTAAAGTTGAAGAGTCATGTAAGTCAAATAGTCACGAGGGAAGTCGAACAATCACAAGGGCTAGTTTTACCCTTGGCTATAAGTGCCCCTCATTTGTACATGCAAAGAATTTTCACCTTGGCTCCTCCCACATAGCCTTGAGAGTCTGTAATATTTTCTTTGAAAAGGGAGCAGTGGCTCCAACACCCCGCTATTGGGTTTAGTGATGTAATGGTGTACGGATGTGTCTTGGGACTTTCGCTTAATTTAGAAGCCTGTTAACAGGCCAACACGTTTTCACACATGTATTTTATTGGTTTGTAAGACTATTTTTTGGATGCTTGTAATGCATGGTGCTTTGACTTGTATTAAGACAGTTGAACTATTTCAGTTTTTTTAGTACATATGATTTTGGGAATGTGTTGTATCAGTTGCTAACACTGGCTTGCCCGTGTGGGCTATCCCGCCGGACACTCGACAAATTCATTCTCGTAAACTTGTTATAACGCATGTTGCACTCATGTGGACTATTCCGTTGGGTGTTGTGTGTGCTATCTGTTTACTTTGTGTTTGTGACTACCGCATCCGTGTGGAATACTCTGCTGGAAGCTGCACATGTCCTGTTGTGTTGTGTGTCTCTAGCAGAGTTGGAACTATTCCCTCTCAACCTGACACTCACTTACATCCTCTCCCTTTGTAGTGAAAGAACTTTGACACAAGCGACACTAAGCACTCACCAAGAAGCAAACCTCGTTGTTCGAAGATAAAGTAAACCACTCTCACATGCTAACAAGCAAGAGTTAAGGAAAATATTTAAGACAATGGCAACCGAGCCATCATACCGAATGAGACTCCTACACCAAACGGTGTGAGGTCTAGTTGGGACTTCAAACTGGGAAGTTTCCCTGAATGTTGGCAAGACTAGCACCGTCAACATTTCTGGCACTGGAAGGAGGGCCAGACGACAAGACGAGTCCTCACAATCTGTTTTGGATCTCTGCATACTTATCATGACTAAACACATAATTTCTCTTCTGGAGTGTGTTACACAATATTTTGTCACGCCTCCTGCACTTCCCTATGATATACCCTGAAGTGCCTGAAACATGACTATTATACAATATACTCATCCACGTATACAGCTCAGATCCCTCCTAAGACTTCATTTGGAAAACGTCTTAAGCTTTTCCTGAAGAAACAACTCTTAAAACCCTAAAATGAGAGTCATCGATCTTATGAAGCTCAAAACAACGATGGTTTCCTGTTGCACTATGTATTACCCGCAATGGCATCTCTCTATTCCCTTGCATACCTGCGATGATCCCAAAAAGGTAATTTTCCCAAAGGAGATGAGAAGCTTCATGATCTAGAAGCTTCCAGAGTGACGAGCTGGAGGTGGTTTCAGATAGATGAGGTTGAATCCTCCTAGCTTGACCTCTTTGTATTATCCCAATGAGCCACCTCCTTGAGATGTGGGCCTAATCCTATCTTTGGAGGAGTCCTAACTCCCTCTCCCAGCCTATAAATTCCTCCTTTGCCATTCCCAAATGGTTGGTCTATGTCCATTTGCACCCCTATGTTGAGCTTGTGCATAGAGGCTATTCATTAGACTTGGAGAAGAAGTGTTTGGAGAGTTTCTTGGCTTGGACTTGGATTACCACTCAAGGAGAGCCTTTCAACATCAAGGTTATGGTTGTAAGCTTCCCTTTATTCTTTAAATAATATACAACTGCTGGTTCATCTTCCCAAAATATATATGTTCATGTATGTGTTAGCTTGGAATTCCTTGATCAGCTAAGTAGGTTATTATTGGACTTTATCTTTCTATTTGCCATTGAAGTCTATTACTTCATCTGGTATCAGAGCTAAATCATCCTCAGTTCACTATCTCCAAGTTTTTTTTACTGTCACGTTTTCACCACTTCTGCCACCAAGACTTGTCAACATTGCTCACAGTCGTCCCCACTGTCAGCACTTCCGTTGTTTTCTTCACCCGTGCTATCCTGTTGTTCTGCTCAGCTCCGTTGTCCGTTTGTTATCTGTCAACCCCTGCTCCTCTACTGCGTCGGTCCTCTTGTGTATTTTTACATTCAAGTATCCAAGCTATCAGTTTTCATACTTCAATAATAATTTGTATGCTTCAAGTTGTCATTTATATTTTATGTTGATAAAATTTCGAGTAAAACCTTCTCACAGATTTATTCTTTTGCAAATAAGATATATGAAGGATATAATCCTGATTAAATTTTATTGCTAAATATTTTTGGCCAACCAGAAGTGAATAAATCAGTTTTGCATATCCCTTTAGGTGCAAAAGGGAACTAAAAAAGAATGATCAAAGCAACAAATTTAGGTTTTCCGAGATCGAATCCCAGCAAAAATTATCAAATTCTCCCACAGAGTTATTAGTCAAGGCAGAGATATGTTTAAACAACACAGAGCAATGAGGACAAAATTATCCGACAACCATTAAAGAACAGGAAGGCGGGCGTTGCATGTATATGACTGAAGCTGCAAGTTTTTTTTTTTAATATCGACAGCCCATGCAGAATTGAAAGTCCCCAGTTACCCAGGAACTAAATAATATATTTTCACAGCCGAGGAAAATAATATATGATCATAGCCCTTGAAATAATTTCGCGAGAGGATAGAACAACACTGAAAGTAATTATGATTTTAATAAAATTGTAAATTGCAGTTGGGTTTGTAAATTCAAACAATAAATCGTAAATTATATTCCAAAAAAAAAAAAGATTAGCCAAGTTGCGTATGGTTTAAGCCTTCCAGAGGCAAGTCGTGTTAACAACGTCTTCCACGTATCTTGCCTTAAAAGGGCACTAGGCAACAATCAATCAGCGCAAACAACGCTTCCATCCCTAGATGATGAGGGAAGAATCATTCTAGAACCAAAAGGTATTTTTTCTACTAGAGAAAGAAAGCTTCGACATCGTACTATCAAGGAATATCTGATCAAGTGGAAGGGCTTACCCGAAGAAGAATCTTCTTGGGAGAATGAATCATTTTGTCAACAACATCCATCGTTATGTATGCTTTGACGACAAAGCATTCTTTCGAGAGGAAGGCAATGTTATGTAAAAATTAGTTAGGGTTATGTAAAATTAGATTAGCTATAGTTATTTAGGCAAAAGGGCATGACCAAATATCATGCCCTTTCACCAAGAGGCACCTAAGGTTGTATATAACCGGGCCTCTCTCTAAAAATGTAATCATTCAATTCAGTATTCATTTTATTAATAAATATTTTATATATATATTTATGTTTGCCATTGAAGTCTGTTACTTCATCTGGTATCAGAGCTAAATCGTCCTCGGCTCACTATCTCCAAGTTTTTTTTACTATCACGTTTTCACCGCTTCTGCCACCAAGACTTGTCAACATTGCTCACAACCGTCCCCACTGTCAGCACTTCCGCTATTTTTTTCACCCGTGCTATCCCGCTTATCTACCCAGCTCTGTTGTCCGTTTGTTATCTGTCAACCCCCGCTCCTCCACTGTGTCGGTCCTCTACACCTCCAACTCTCGTCCACCTCATTGCTTCCGCCTCTCTGACGCTGCCATACTCACTACTGTCTACACACTTACCCCATACAAATCCTCTGCGGATATGTTAAAACCCTCCAGCTACACACCTCGTCCACTTCCCTGTTCTCACACTTCCCTTATCGGCATCCGGATCATGAGAACAGACGAATCAACCATGCTACATATTTGAACCAGTCATAACCGAAACAAAAAACTGATGTTCTGGTTAATAGTGATGTAATCCCAATCCAGTCTTATGGTAACAAGTCATTACAAAATTCCAGTGATCAGAGTACTATACAAAAGATTAATCTGGGATGGTCTGATCCCTTCTCGGTGCGACAATTCTATTTGTCATTAAGAAGATCATATCAACTTGTATCGATGAGGATGACTATTCCGAGATAGAAAGACTTTCGAAACCGAAAAAGAGATCAAGCCTTTTTTCATCGACAAGCTTTGAGGACAAAGCTTTTTGAGGAAGGAGGCAATGTAACGAATAAAATATATAAATATAATGTAAAAGATAATAATCATAAATAATAATTAGTTAAGCTAGTAATTAGGTTGAAGAGGCATGTCTAATAGGACATGACTCTTCATGAAGAGACACTTGCGTGGTATATAAGCAAGCCTCTCGTTCTCACTTGTAAATCATTCTCATTCTTATTCATATATTTAATATAATATTTATATTCTCAATGGATAACTTCATATTCCAAGTCTTTTGGAGTAATTAATCCGTAGAAGGAACTTTGTTCGCTTCACATGCTTTGTTGTCTCTTGATAACTTGTGTAGGTACATAAGCACTGAGAGAAGTAGGAACAAGTCCGTGACACAAGCGGTTTGAGGATCTCAACAAAGGAAATCAAAATAGCATTAGAACGAGGTAGGTCATCTCTCTCGTTCTACTTTTCAATTATAATCTAGGAAGATGTCTAGTTGATTGTCACTTCAATTGTTATACCCACTCATTGGGCTAGAGGTATTGTCTTTGTCCGCAGATAGGATTAACCTTGTCAATAAAATGGCGACTCCGTTGGGGATGGAACCCAAAGTCTCTGGTTTCGCAGACCAGGACAACCTTTGCAGCAACAAGGGCAACCTTTGTAGCAACAAGGACAACCTTTGTAGCAGCAAGGGAAAACTTTGCAGGAGCAAGGACAGTCTTTGCAGTAGTAAGAGAAACTACTATAGCAGCAAGGGAAACCTTTTCCGCAGTCGCAGGAACCTTTGCAGCCACAAGCTTAGTTTGTTCAACAATCTTCCCAACCTTTTTCCTCGCAAGGCCACTCATTACAACAACAAGGTCAGCCTTGGCAGCAACAAGTTTTATATGCCTATCTGCAAGGTTAGCCTTTGCAAGGCCAAGGTCAACCCCTATTGCAGCAAGGTCAATTTCCTTACATCCAGGGTCAACAGGTTAAACAACCTTATAACCCGTATGCTGTGTATAATACTTATCAATGGCCTATGGTAGGGAAATATCAAGCCAACCTAGGACCGAATCCACCTTATGGTCAAGGTAACCCTCAGTGGGGACAAAAATAGATTCCATATGGACAAAATCCTCCACTATGGGGTAAAGATCCTTGCCAACAAGGATGGACTCTGTAGTTTGGGTCTCCTCAAAGGCCCTATATGCCATTTAACACACAATTTCCTTTCTTGGCTATGTTGGAGCTGCCCGATGTCTCAAGGCTCATGAATGATCCCATTCTTCATTCGCCTTATTGGCCTCCAGTTCTAACGAGAATTCCGAGCGATTGCCCCAAATTTTAGGGAAAAGCTACGGAGGATCCAGAAGCCCACCTGATGACATATCACCTCTATTGCTCCTCCAATTCGTATGTTGATGATTCTATTTGTCTTCGACTCTTTCATAGAACTCTCATAGGTGTTGCTACTAAATGGTACATTGAAGGTACCTACGGTGACTTCAACTCTCTCGCTATGGCTTTCTTCACACATTTCCAATTGCTGGTTCGATATGAAATTGGTGCTCATTTTCTTATGTCCCTTAAACAAGACACTAAGACCCACATTTCCAATCATATCCATGAATGGAGACGTCGATGTTGCCTCATCAAGTTTGAGATTTCTTATGAGTTGTTGACATAATGGTTCAAAAAATCATTCGTTAGCAAGATTTATAAGGGCATATCTATGGGCGGATGTGTTACTGAAGAGCAAGCTATCACCCGTGCCCAGTATTTAGACTTGTTCTATTCGCAATCTAGCACATTGTACGAGATGTTACCTGATGCTCCGAGACCATCATCAAATTTGAAAACATCAAAGTCTCTAGATACACCACTTGTCGATGGTGTGATTGGTTCCGTGTCTCGGACTTCCGTGAAAGCTTCTTCGAAGCATAAATCTGTCTCAAACACTGGTTCCAATAATCCCTCAAAAAATTCATCTAGTCCTGGTAAAACCTCTGAGGTACATGCTATCCAGTCGACTGCAGTAGATAAGGCCTCTAAATGTAAAAATAAGGGCAAAGTTAAGGCCAAATCCGATGCCCCAAAACAGGACTCTCCTAAATCATCTATTAATGGTGCTTCTAGAAGAAAGGTGAAATATCCTTGCCTCATCTGTGAGGAGGATCATTACACTAAAGATTGTCCCCGACGATCTGAAGTTAGTCGCTTGCTGAAAGGGACTCTGATTGTCTTCAAATAACCCTTTCCATCACAACAGACGCAGTTGGTAGACCAACCACAACCCTCTGCTGCCTCAGGTTCTCAAGTGTTCATGATGCAAGGTTCATCACATATCTTGATCGCTACTCGAACTAAGGACTATAAAACCATGTCTAAGTAGACGATGGAGAAAGAAGTTGCTGATTCTCCTTCTACTTCTACTCCGTCTAGTTCTGGGCCACTCTATATCGAGCGCCCTAACAGTGAGTCTGTCATCCAATCACCTCCCAAAGGCGTTCTTCAGAAGTCATCTTTTAATCTAAATGATAGAGTTGTGCAACATTACAATATTGTTGAGGATTTAGCTCAAGCACCTTCAACGATGTCTGCCTTGGAGGTTCTCCAATCCTGTCCAATGCAAGAGAAGTCATTGTTGTCTGCCATAGGTGTTATCGATCCTTCTAATTCGAGTCTGATTACTTACGATCTAGAAAAGCACGTACCTTGTCTTCGTCATCGGATTGCATTTCTAATACAGGTTCTTATCAGAGGAAAGACAATCCATCGAATTGTTATTGATGAAGATGCCTCTACCTACATCATGTCAGTTTCGAGTTGGAAAGCCATTGGCTCTCCTTCTCTTAACTAGTCTCCAAACACCTTGGAAACCTTTGACAACAGAGGTTCATGTTTGTACGGTATTCTCACGAACTTGCTGATTACATTAGAAGGAAAGGCTGTTGAATTAGAAGTAGAAGTTGTAGATGAAAATCTCAACTACAACCTTCTTCTCAGGCGAAGTTGGACCCATGCCATGTTTTGTGTGGTGTCTTCTTTGTTTCGCATGCTTCGTTTTCCTCATGAAGGAAAAATTGTCACAGTTGATCAATTGTCCTTCTTTTCTTCTGGCTCATCAAATGACAACATTCCTTACGTGGGAAATACTGAGATTCCTTACGAGAGCATGGGGGAAGGTCTCTTCAAAGACTCTGCTTTAATGGGTACTTTTTCTCTCCCACCTCCAAATGTTCATTCAGTCAATATGATCTCGGACTCTAAGAATCCTTGGATTATCCCTACCATAGATCAAATTAATTCATTTGGCAATGCTATGCCTTTAATTCCATTGGAGCTGAATTATCAAGAAATTGTCTTGGCTTTAAAGGCCGCTTCAGAAAGTCATTTTGTTTTCAGTATGAATCTGGACACTTATGTGCCATCTCCCTAACTTGGTTCTTGGGATTCTTTGGATCCTTTGAACGGGAAATTCCCCACTGACGAGAGTATCATTGAGGTCATGTCTCTGGATGAAACTCCATGGAATGGTCTGCATCATCATTCTCCTTTTCTTCCTAGCCTCGATGAGATGCCTTCCTATCTTGAAGTGTCTGTTTTTCATTATACTACACCTCCACTTCAACCACTTGTCTTGGTGCATGAAGTCTTGTCAGAGGGTCATATAGGGAACATCACTACAACCCTGATTATTGACATTTCGGTTCACCCTAAAATTGTTAAAACCTTTCAACTGGGGGCACCTTTTCCTCATCATGAGATCAAGTTTTCCATGCCTCCTTTCATGAGATTTTTTCATCGAGTCTCTATCGTTTTCCCATTATCACAATGGGGTTTTCATCTTATGACTTGCAACCCTCACTTGCCCAAGGAGCATGGGGGAAGAGCCTTTTATGATTTCTACTCTATTGTTTGGCCAAGTCGATGCTTACACATCATGTCAACGATGAAACCCCGGATTTATTCTTTGTTGATTGATTACCCGAGTTCGGAAGTGGACTCCATATGAATTTTTTACACATTATATTCATGTAATAACTTTTGTACATTAGTGTGTTAATTCATTAGTGTGAGGTTTTTTATTTTTGGTGTGTTTGTTTGCTTTGCAGATATGTGTTTTTCTACTTACCCTATGTTCCACTCGGTTTGGAGATGTTGTCAGGCCATTACATTGGTTTTGTTGATGGTGCTTGTCATAGCACACATAATCTATCTTCTGCAGCATGGGTACTCTATGACCCTAATGGCAAGCTGATTAACTCTTTTCAGAAGCAACTACCTTGGTCGAACAACCAACAATATTGTTGAATATAGTGCAGTTATTGAACTTTTTTCAGAAGCAGTTTCTCTTGGCATCAGGGATCTAGTTCTCAAGTTGGATTCACAGCTCGTTGTGTTCCAATTAAACAATCATTACTCAGTGAGAAATCCACAAATATTGTGTATGTATCTACGTGTTAGATTTCTAGAAAGGAATTTTGATTTCATTACATATCAACATATTCCATGTAATTTAAATACATTAACAGATGCATTAGCAAATTTTGTTCTTGATAGGAATTTGCATCATTTATAAAACTGATCATGATTATGGACACATAAGTAGAAAATAAAACATGCATATATATATTATATATATATTATATATATAATATCTATATATATATTATATATATATATTATATATAATATATATTATATATATATATATGTGTATGTGTTTATATATATATATATTATACATACACACACACCCACACACACACACACACATAATATATATATATATATATATATATATATTATATATATTATGTTATGTATTGTATATATATATATATATATACATACATATATATATTGTATGTGTATATTATATTACATACATATATATATATATATATATATATTATATATATATATATATATTGTATATATATGTTATATATATATATATATATATATATATATATATATATATATATATCCTGTCTGCCAGAGTGTTTACATCAAAATATCAAAAAATAGAGTACTTTGAGACACTTGGCTTTCAAAGCCTACAAAATGTGTAAAAGACCTAGATAAACTATCAGCCTGCACAATGCTCATGATAGCACGAGACCACTCTGATCACTCGGCCTAGTAGCTGACGCAGTCTCGCTAAGACTCCTACAATGTGTCTTTGCCAACGCAATGGAACATCATCAATAGTGGCATAATCTGGAACTCCTCGACTTATTGCCTCCAGATTGTGCTCCATCTCGGCTAAGGGGTCAGCCCCTTCTTCGTAGTCCACACCCACTATCAGATGAGCAAGTCTTCGTGCTATTTGTGACATGCATGGTGGTCTCTCCAGTTCCACATCTGCACATTTATCACAAGTTGAGTTTCAGTTTAAACTTTTATAAAAAATCCTAAAACTTGAAAAAATCTAAAAAACAAGTTTTTATCTACATCGGTCCATTGTTCTCGGCGGTAGAGGAAAATCTGGATCCCAACTTAAATCTGTGACAACATAAGCATAGTCATCCACCGTGAGTAGTTGGCATTCTAGCCAAGTGAAAAATTGTGGTGGTTAATGCATGTGCTAACCTGTTCCTCCTCGAGACATCAATTGACTACCTCTGCCCACTGATAGCAAAATAGGGGCACTCGCTCCAAAAGGAAGGTCACCAGTATATAATCGAACCCGAATTTCTTCAGGTGTCCATGCTTCCCCTTAGTCAGTTGTTGTTTCATGTTTTCCAAAAGGCCTCCACACCAGTTGAAGACGGTGGGGGTCAAACATGTGATAGCGTATTGGAATTGGGATTTTGAAGCCTCATGCAAGGCTTGCATGCCAGATACATGCGCCATAGTGAACAAAATCATTCTCAAGACGAGGTTGTTGGTGATTGTCCCTATCTTCACCTTACCTCCATTGGTTATTTCAACACCAGGACAACACCTTTGGACTAAACCCCTTGTACTCTCACCTCCTTGGCGAGATCCAAAGAGTTGAATTGATTCCCCTCGTTGGGACAATCCCGTGATGAAGTATATATCCATCTCCTCCAGTTCTATTTCCTGGTCTTTTATGATGAATATCTCTCGATCTACATCCTAGAGACTGATTAGATAGGGCATAATTTCCATCGGAGCCCTTAACCCTGTGGTCCGGAAGAATTTTAGAAGCCCACAATTTCTCATAGCGTTTATGCATTCAAGATCTTGAGCTACTTGATGGTCTTCGACCTCATTGCCTCTTTATTTCCACTCCAAGACCTTATTCTCCTACAAAACAACATTTAACACTCATTAATTCCTTTTTCATGGATCAAAATCATCATTTTTTGCTTAAAAGAGAGTTTTATTTCTTAAAAAACTGCCCTTGGCACCATCCTGCCTGTTTTTACAAATAGTGCGACGACATCGTGCGAGCCTTTAGGATCAAGTGCGACCATCGTGGGTCTGATGACCATACCCGTGATGGTCATCGACGCCCTAAATTTTTGAAATTCTCCTTTCTAGCATCAAAGTTACCGTTTAAAATGCATTAAAATGTGATAAAATGCAAGAGCAGGGATGAGGCTCTTACCTGTCGCAGACGGTTCATGGAACAATACCATGGATCTCCCACAACAACCACTGGAAAATCAAGAGAATTAGGGCACAAAATGCACTTACATAGCTCACTTTGGTAAAATGGTAAAAAATAAAATTATTTTTGCCTATTTATAAGTTTTGTAAGCCATGTTTGTCGATATTTTAGTAATATTTTCTCTTGATATTAGTAATGGGTATGTTTCTTGTGTAGTTACAGATGCCTTCAATGTGAACAGTGATCATTATTGACCGATTTTGGTGAGTTTTATTTTATCTCTTTTTTCAGACTCATTAAATAAACGAAAAGGAACCCTGTTGGAGTCATCTTTCAACTCTTTTCTGACTCTCAAAAACTAAAAAGATTGTCGAGTACGTGTTGTTTTGAACTTGTTAAAGTGAATGAATCGACGTCACCGTGGTATACATTTACCCCTTTGTCAGGCTGAGATTGACTATTTACGAAAAAGGTACACCTTTGTCGACATGGTCAAGAGGTTCCCTCGAATATTGTTTTCTACCTTTTTAGATTTGAGGGACAAATTACGAAAAGGAACATGATGGAGTTTTATTTTCTATTTCTTTTTGAAACTCTCTAAATATGAAAAAGATATCGAGCTATTCTTACATTGAGCTCGTTAAAAATTTATGACGAAAGACTCGTCACCATGATGAGATTGAGCTTCTCCTTCTTAGGGCTCGTAAAACTTACTGGGATGGATTCATCATTAAGGATGAACTTATACGACAAGCATATGGTATCCTCTTCAAGCTTTTGTAAAAATAAAGAGGTACTTGCTAGAAATAGTAGGGAAAAATGAAGATGAAACATCCTTTGTATAGACAGCATGTCGCTCTTGAACATGACACTCTTCTGCTCTCTTGTCGAGTTTGGGATATCCCCAATCAGTCACTTGTCCTCCTGGGTTTGGGTGATCCATTTTTGCCTCTCATTTGAATATTCTACCTCGTCATTATGACCCTTGGTCCTATGTTGAGTCTAATTCTACCACACTCCGGAGTCATGTTGCCAATATGTTCAAGAGAAGTCCAATCTACAGTTTTTTACCTATACATCATTTGATTCATTGTTAAAGTCTTGAAAATTATTCCAATTTGTTCCTCACTTCATGTCGATGAGGGGGGAATCATTATGACCCTCCTAGGACGGGTTACTTCCTATCGACTTTAGCTCATTATCCAAGAAGATGACTTAGAAAGTCCCTTTCAGTACCTTAGAGCTTGCATTCCTTAATGGCAAGTTCTTCACATTTGACGACATGTTTTCATCATTGGCCTTCGATCGGATGATTCGACAAGTGTTCAACTTCAGCTTCGTTATCACATTCACGGATTGTACTATCGTACCTTGAGAGCCATTGTCATTATGGGTGGTTTCTCTCGTGCCTATTAATGGTCTACATCAATGGCCAATAATCAAGTGGTTTTCTAGCATGTTTGACTGTGTCACGTTCATTCCATGTTAGAATTCGTACTTTGATCGGGGTGTGATGGACCGCAAGACCCTCGGTCTTGTCTAATATGACACAGGTTGCATGGAGTTTGTTACACAGTAAAATGTCACTGCCATCATGTCAGTCTCCCTACTGTGCTATAAACCACATTCACCCATACTCATGCTCCTCAAAAATGGCTAAAAAACCCTCTTTGCCTAAGTTAAATGGATCATCGCGCCTGTTTGTCAAATAACCGCGCTGACAGGCGGATGCCAATGTTGTTGTTGCGCTGCCAGCGTGGAAGCACACGTCTTTTCCGCGCTGGTCCCATTTCTGCGAACAGCGCTCCCTCCGTTGGTCCCTTTCGCGCTGACCAGACTTCCTCTACGTCGGTTTGCGATGTCAGCGCGGAAGTTCACTGTTTTTTCGCGCTGATCCTGTTTGGGGGAATTTGTTCCAACAACCAGCCTTCCAGATCCCTCCA
>APFE030994652.1:201513-213497 GCA_000404065.3 Pinus taeda | reverse complement strand
GAACCTGCAGTGTAGCATTGTTCGATTGTTGCTAGACCCCTGTTGGGCTAGTAGGGATCGCCTCTATCCGTAGAGGGGATTTACCTATACAACAGAGTTATATACTGTTCATGATTGTACATGTGTTTCTACTATACAGATGGATGTGACCATACTGTGGGACTTTATATTTATGATGATCCTCATTATTTGGATGGCTGCGTCCATACAATGGATATTTTCATATAGTCTTCATCATCAAGAAGGCTGCGTCCATGCCGTAGATTCATGCCTTGACCTCAGATATGTATATGAATATGCATCCTTGATTTGCACGTATCCTGATAGTGCGTGTCCTCGTCCTTGCAAGAGCTTGTAAAGCATCTCATCCATCACTCCGCGTTTTACCTTCATGCTTTAGAGGGCATCTGTTACATATTATTTTGTCATGCCTCCTGCACTTCCTTGTGACATACCCTGAAGTGCCCAAAAAATGACTATTATACAGTATACTCATCCATGTATACAACTCAGATCCCTCCTAAGACTTCATTAGGAAAATGTCTTGAGCTTTCCCTAAAGAAAAAACTCTTAAAACCCTAAAATGAGAGTCATCGCTCTTATGAAGCTCAAAACAATGATGGTCGCCTGTTGCACTATGTATTACCTGCGATGGCATCGCTCTGTTCCTTTGCATACCCGCGATGATCCCAAAAAGGTAATTTCCCAAAGGAGATGAGAAGCTTCGTGATCTAGAAGCTTCCATAGCGATGAGCTGGAGGTGGTTTCAGATAGATGAGGTCGAATCCTCCTAACTTGACCTCTTTATCTTATCCCTATGAGTTACCTCCTTGAGATGTTGGCCTAATCCTATTTTTGGAGGAGTCCTAACTCCCTCTCCCAACCTATAAATTTGTCCTCTCCCATTCCCAAATGGTTGGTCTATGTCCATTTGCACCCCTATGTTGAGCTTGTGCTTAGAAGCTATTCATTAGACATGGAGAAGGAGTGTTTGGAGGGTTTCTTGGATTGGACTTGGATTATCACTCAAGGAGAGCCTTTCAACATCAAGGTTATGGTTGTAAGATTCCCTTTATTCTTTAAATAATATACAATTGCTGGTTCATCTTCCCAAAATATATATGTTCATGTATGTGTTAGCTTGGCATTCCTTGATCAACTAAGTAGGTTATTATTGGATTTTTTATTGGTTTTGGCATGCTTTGTTGTCTCTTGATAACTTGTGCAGGTACATAAGTGCTGAGAGAAGTAGGAACAAGTCCGTAACAAGCGGTTCAAGGTTCTCAACAAAGGAAATAGAAATAGCATTAGAACGAGGTAGGTCATCTCTCTCATTCTACTTTTCAATTACAATCTAGGAATATGTCTAGTTGATTGTCACTTCAGTTGCTAGACCCACTCATTGGTCTAGAGGGATCGTCTCTTTCCACAGAGAAGATTAACCTTGTCAACAGAGTGTATGTCTTATGGAAATGAATTTGAAATCTCGAAAGAGCTTTGGAATAACTTGTCACATAAAACATACGATGGTGGAGGCCAAGTAGCCTTGGTTAGACATGCGGTTGGCATTGTAGGCTCCTATGAAAGGTATGAAATATTTGAAGATTACATGACATGCACGTTGTTCACATACACGCTTTGAGGGCACCCACTGCATTTGTATTCCACGCTGCCCAAAAAGTCTATTAACTCTCTCCCTCATCTAGTTGCAGAGATAGACCGTGATTTCAATCATTTTGACCGTAAAGCACTCAATAAAGAAATTTTGAAATTACAGAAAGCATCTAATGAATCCGTTGAGCAATTTAACACACACTTTTGTAATCTTGCATACTGTTTACTGAGGATGAGATTGATTGGGAATTTCTCGATGGAAGATTTAAGTATCTTCTTTACATATCCGAAAACCCACAATTCTTAGAATCATTCAAACCCCTCCCAACATACCTCGGTGTTAGAGCTGCCAAATATAAGACAGATGAGGTCACTGTCACAAGTGATTGTCCATCCTCTTCTCATGAAACAAATATAGCTCTGTAGTGTGAGGTGGGATAAGGTGCGTGCACATCTGTTGAACTGTCAGATGCTCCTACCGCACCTGCTCTTGATATCTGCACAGATTTGGCTTGCAAGGCTGCTGGTTGTCTTGTGGACTTGTTACGTTAACCTTTGTCGCCGCGTTTTGCTGATCCTATGGACTGTACTGTCTTTTGTTCTTCCGTTCCAGACTCCACACGTATTGTGAACGAGGATCAAGTTGTCGACAAAGTTGGTGTTGTGCAGCCAACCTACACTATCATTCATGATGAGTGTGTGCGGGAATCTAAAGAAGAATCCGCGGTGAAGGATGACTCCCTTCCATCTGTGCCTCATCCACTCTATCCCGACATCCCTTGTGATGCTTCTACTATTGATTTCCCTTGTGAAATCTCGTTTCCAAATGTTTCTACTTCAAATCTTTCACAAGACACATCAAATGTCAGTCTGTCATTACATTAGGGAGAGGACACATCTTCCTCTGAAAATCCATTCCATCTATCATCTATCATTTCTGAAAACACAAAGGGTGAATATCCTTGCTTCTCATCTACCCCTCTACACGATTCATCAAATCATGAGGATGTCAACGAACATCCCAAATTTTATGATCATGGCTGTTGTGATCTCTGTACTTCTTCATTTGATAACGATGTTGATTCACTCGCTGTTAATCTGTCTAGGCCACTAGTCTCCGATGATCTACCTATTGAAGGGGTGATGGTTATGTCAGGCCCTCGCTATACTTCCAATTAGAAAATTTCGAAACACACAAGGCTCCTCATCACTCTCTGCTTTGCATTGAAGATAAACCAAACATCCATAATTCGTTTTCTCCACTCGAATCCCACGATCCCATCGCTCAAGCTTTGGAGGAATTTTACACAATGAGCACGCTTGCAAAGAATAAGATGTTGGTCTTTCTCATGTTCGCTCGTATGTCATAGTCCAAAGAGTATGTATATTTACCATATTCACGTAGTGCGTCGCAACACCATGGTATGTATGTAGAATGTTTATTTTGTGCATTTACTCTTTTCTATTCTGTGGATATTTTAGAACTCAGAGCATGTTGGTCTTCGTTGATCTATCTTTCTTGTTCACTGGTTTACATGCATATCTTTCTTGTTAACCATGCCTTCACCAACATGGGCCAGCCAAGGCGCCAGTAGCCGTATTGGAAATATCACTTCACGTGAGTAAGCCCATGCACTGTTTAGCATAGGAGTAGGAGTAGTCTTTGCTTCTTGCTTTGCTTTGCTTCTTGCTTTGCATGTTTGTTTTCTTGCTTACTTGGTTTGGTTTGCTTACTTTCTTACTTTTCTTACTTGTTTTTCTTTCACTTTGCTTATGATTTTTGCTTTTTTCTTTCTTCGATTGCTTGTACTTGTAGGTTAGCCTCTCGTGAAACCGTGTTTGGCTCTCGAGGCAAGCTGGGAAAATCTAAAAGGACCTATACAACTACCAACACTTTGTTATCTATTGTCCTCTCTCTTTATGAAGAGCTTGTTGTATTCAGCCAATGATGCCTTGATGGAAAATAAGTTCTGTTTAGAGTGAGTCTTTGTGAAAACACAACGCTTGCACTCTAACTAGCACCACCTACTCTAGTCGGTTGTTTTGGGTTAACACTTGTCATCTCAGTCAATAGAGTAAGGTGAGGGGGAAAATGTTAACAAGTATGTCAAAGGTATACATAACATACTTATATGAAGGAACAACCTCTTCTGCTCTCAATAAGTCGAGATCCCTCTTCCGCTTTTAAAATAAATAAATGCCTACGCACGGTTCCTTTAAAAATGAAAATATGAAAATTATGAAAAAATGAATAAGGCTAAAGAAGAGAAAGGCTTCCTGCTTAGAGAGGTGATGAAAGTAAATCTACCAGGGCACTAACCAGGCTCACTGGTAGCGGAGTGATGCTTGTGTTCCTGCGTGACTCCGTCGGGGTACTGTCCAGGCCTGCTGGCAATGGAGCAACATTAGGGATGAAACTTAAACTCTGATTGTCATATTACTTGTGCACCAATATACCCCTCATCCCCAATCGAAACAACTGGGTTTACTTTGCTTGGATGTGTGTTGGCCAATCAGGAGATTGGTAGGGACTACATCTTTCAACCAAGTTAGTGTGGAAACCACGATGATCAAAGAATCAAACAATACTTCTGGAAGGGTTAGACTTTCTTTTCATGAAACAAGATCCATACAAAGAGCTGAAGTTCTACCAGTGTGTCACTAGGTGTTATAGCGGCTACAACCACCCTCCAAAATTTTGGCTTGCATGCAAATTTCAGAGCCTAGCTTGGATCCTGCGATCGAACATACTTGGTCACTTATTATTAAGCTAATGATTTCAAGCTACCCTCCTTGATCCTAAGAATTGTCCACATTCTTATGGAGCATACGTCATCATTGGGAATAGGGGTTGTTGTTTGTCATGCAAAGGCAATGTTGTCTTGCTTCAAGGGAATTGTGTGCATATGAGTTGTTGTCATCACATATACATGTTTCACACTCACTTCACACACTCTTATCACGAAGGTTGTTGCATTAAGAAAAGTATGTCTTATGCATTCTGGATTGTCTACGTTGTGGCACTAAGTGTCAGTGTGCGATCATAGTGAAGTCCTACCAATGTTTACATATGTTTCACTAATCTCACACTTAGCCATTTTCCCAAGCAACCTAGCCCAATCTAGCTTCTCATAATTGTGCTCTTTTCTTTTGCAACCATCAAGCTTCCTCCCTTATTTGCTGAAACCCCGTATTGCACAGAGACACCAACCTCCCTTGCTTGTTGAAACCCTGCAGCCCGTAGAGAGACCAACCAACACTGCTCTCCAAAAATGCACAGAGCAGTCCAGCTGTGCTACACTCAAAATTTGTACAGAGGTCCCATGTCTCGTGCCTCAAAATTGTGCAATGTTTTCCAAGCCGCCCTATCTGTCTTGCATGCAAAAACTATGCAGACAGGCCTCCCAGGGCCTCATCCCGACGACAGTCACGGTCCACTGAAATTGCGTAGATCTACCTTTCAGTGACTTCAGGAAAAGGTTACATGTTGAAATCACTTCCAAGGAGTTGAGGAGAAGGACCAAGGAACCAAGTAATGGAAAATATCAGGACCGCATGCAAACTTCATCGGATGCATGATCATCTTGAGGGTAAGTATTGTAAGTAGAGAACACCTTTCGAAGTACACCTCTTAGTTGAGTTTGCAGGACTGCTTGTCATTGTCATATCATCATATCCTCAGTAACATGCATGTATGCAAACATGAAAAGTTATTTTATGTGTTTCTTCTACATGTCTTGCTTCCTTTTCACTTGTTTGACCAACTATCGTCTTCGGCATGTTGATTGTTATGTCATGCTTGCGACCTAGTTCTGGTGATGTTGAAGGTTGTGTTTAAGTTGTGTTCGCTATGTAAACATTTATCACACTCACACATGATGTTGTAAGTACTGTCGCACAAATGTCATCGCGGTCGTTCAACGATCTATCATAAGTGTCGCGCTTATCGCCTGCACCCATCGATCAACGACACTGAGTGCATGTTGTCTTGATGGTTCAAGGTATCCTGTTGTTGAGTCATGTTCAGTGTGTGTTCACAAATCATGCATGTATGAGTTCACTCGCTCATACACTTAGTCATTTTGCTGAAATTTTGTCGACCAGACCACCCCCAACAACTGGACCTCTGCTGAGTTGCACTACATAGTTTCAACCCTCAGTGAACATGTACTGTTGCCCATAATTGTGCAGAACTTGAGGTCTCTTCCCAGGTAGTTTGCACTGCACAATCCTAAATCAACCCGACCGACTGTCACCCAAAACAATGCAAAAGTTTTTGAGAAAGCCATCTCAATCTGCACTGCCCGCAAGCAACATCAACCAAGCCTCTAGTTGGTCAAATGGAAAGTTTGACTGGGCAGTGACCCCGAGTCTCACTCCTCCAAAAAATTGAGCAGAAGCTGCTAAGCATGCTTGCTTCCACTGACTGAAGAAACTGCGCAGACATGCCAGACATACACCGACTGCTTGTCACTGCACTGCCCTAAAAAATTGCGTAGTTTTTCTAGCCAGACACCCTGTCATCTAGCCTGCTACTCATCTTGAAAACTACTTAGTTTTCATGAGCAGTCTCCCAGCTACCCAGCATCCCGCTCATCTTAGAAACTATGCAGGGATGTCCAGCAGGCCAACCTCCTAGCTCTGTGCATTTTTTTCCAGCAGCCTCTCAGATCCCGCTGCCAGCTCCCCAGAAAAATTACCCAATTTTTTTCCAGCAGCGTCCTGCAACCCGCTGCCAGCTCCCTGGATAAATTACACAATTTTCACTGCTAGTCTCCCTCTACTTCCTGCACTGTATCCTTGAAATAATTGCGCAGATCTTCCCTCCAGCCGAGCTAGATCCCGTAGACAGTTGTTGCTGATCCAAATTGCCCATCTCATCCTCCTAGTGACCTCTACGCAATTTTCATGTACAGTGCCTGGAGCCCGCATCCTGACTTGAAATCTTCCTTACGCAATTACACAACCTTGTCCTCACTCGCGGTCACCTACATCCCAAAGCGAAAGACACTACATCATTGTAGACTAGGAGATTTCTATATTTGATGTCGCGTCATCATGAGTGATTCCAGTTACAGGTACATGGATGAGACATGGTGCAACGATGAACGGGATGAACAAGGAGTGCATGCAAGGATACTTGTTCGCCAATGAACGAACACAAGAAGCATGCCAAAGTACGAGCAAAGGAGTGATGATCACATGCAACAACAAGAGAACACCAAGACCATCGAAGACTTTGCACACCTTGCCATGTGGAGGTGAAGCTATGATACACTAAGAGAACATCCATCACTCAGAAACACTGCAACTCGACATGCACACCATCAACAACATGAACATACCATCTATGTCGTGTCGAGTCGTGTCATGAGTCATCTTGGCCACATCACTATTGTAGGGCACACTGTTGTAATCAATGTAATGTAACGTGGAAGTCCAAGAAACCCAAATGTAAATCTGAAGAGTCATGTAAAGTTGAAGAGTCATGTAAGTCAAACAGTCACGAGGGAAGTCAAAAAGTCACAAGGGCCATTTTTACCCTTGGCTATAAATACCCCTCATTTGTACATGCAAAAGACTTTTCACCTTGGGTCATCCCGTATAGCCTTGAGAGTCTGTAGTCTTTTCTTTGAGGAGCGAGCAGTGGCTCCAATGCCCTGCTATCGAGGTTAGTGATGTAATGGTGTACGGATGTGTCTTGGGACTTACGCTTAATTCAGAACCCTGTTAATAGGCCAACACGTTTTCACACATGTATTGTATTCATTTCTAAGACTATTCTTTGGACACTTATAATGCATGTTGTTTTAACTTGTATCAAGACAGTTGAACTATTTCGGTTGTTTTAGTACATATGTTGTTGGGAATGTGTTGTATCAGTTGCTAATGTTGTCTCGCCCATGTGGGCTATCCTACCGTACACTCGACAAATTCATTCTCATAGACTTGTTATAACGTCTTTTGCACTCGTGTGGACTATTCTGTTGGGTGTTGTGCATGCTATCTATTCACTTTATGTTTGTGACTGCCGCATCCGTGTGGACTACTCTACCAGAAGTTGCACATGTCATGTTGTTTTGTGTGTCTCTAGCAGAGTTGGGACTATTCCCTCTCAACCTGAGACTCACTTCCACCCTCTCGCTCTGCAATGAAAGAACTTTGACACAAGCGGCAGTAAGCACTCACCAGGAAGGCAAACCTTGTTGTTCGAAGACAAAGTAAACTACTCTCATGTGTTGACAAGAAAGAGCTAAGGAAAATATTTAAGATAATAGAAACCAGGCCATCATAACGGATGGGACTCCTACACTAAACAATGTGAGGTCTAGTTGGGACTTCATACTGGGGAGATCCCATGAATGTTGGCGGGTCCAACACCGTCAACACTATTGATGCCCTATATTTCTCAATATGGTATCAGAGCTAAGGTAACAAAGTTGAGGAGGTTCATCTAATCAAAGAGACACACAAGGATCAAATTTTAAGAAAGGGATGAAAGCAAGTCGAAGAATACTAAAGAGAAAGTTCAATATCTACATCATAACAAAACCCTATATGAAAGAAATCTACTTCAGCAAAAGTCTTGGAATCATCATCAAGGAGGAAGCAGAAAGAAAGACCAAAAACCCTAGAAGAATTTATGAGATCATCACTTAAACATCATCTAAGGAATAGAAGCCTTTTCAAAAATTAAAGAAGGCTAGATAGAAGAACATTATCATCATCTTCAAAAGGGTTTGTGAAGTAAGCTATCTCTCATTAAAGCAAAGCTTTAGCCTTTGAAGAACTCCATCAAAGTGATATGTCTCCCAAATGGATCAAGGATTACTCTTGTATAAAGAATATATCAAGAAGTAGTCTTATACTATATATATCACCATCAAGTTAAAGGAGGAAGCAAGTGGAGGAAGTAGCATATACTCAAGTAAGTATATTTATGACTTCATCTGAATGTATCAAAATGTAGTTTTTCAAGGAGAGAAACAAATTAGTTGAGGCTTCAAATTTTCTTTCATGGAAGAAACGAAAAGATCTAAACCTTATAGAGAATGAAGTCATGGAACACATAACGGGACAATAACCCAACCTCCTAAAGAATATGCTCAAGAACTTTCTAGATACATGAAAGGGAAAGTGAGGGCCCAGATGATTCTCATAGAATCCATCAAGGAATCCCTCATCCCATATGTATCAAAATTAAACACTTCAAAATATACATATGAAAATTTTGTAGAGTTGTTTTCTGTAAGTACTGCAGGAGAAGTTATCTCTCTAAGGCAAGAACTCTACAAATTTAAGATTTCAAAGGAAGAAGGAATATCCTCATATTTCATGAGAATTTATGAAATAAGAGATCAACTTCAAGATCTGCGTGAAGTAATTTCTGAAAGAGAAATGACAACTAAAGTATTAAATATGCTACTAGAGGAATGAGGGACTTCACTTCAAGTATTTGTGGGAAGAAATAAGCCACTCCTTTCTAGGATCTATGGTCATTATGCAAGATTGAAGAAACTAGGCTGAAGACAAAAACTGATGTAGGATCAAATGAGAAAAATCAAGCATATGGTGCTTTGACAAAAAGAAAAGGAAAATTTGGTAAATTTAGTCCTCATAAAAATAAGAAGAACATGGCTAAGATTCAACGTTATGGATGTCAAGAACATGGGCACTATAGAAGAGATTGTCCTAAACTTAAGAAGGACAATAATAAGAGAAATAAGGAAGAATTCCATATTACTGAAGAAGTAGAAGAACATGAGGCGCAGAAGCTTAAGAGGGAGGAAGTAAAACATCTTTACTATGAATAAGATGATATCCTCCACTAAGTAATCTTCAGTTTTGTAAATTATGTCTATCTAGATAGGAAGCATTGTAAAGAATATAGGATGCATCATATTAGAAAATGACATCATGGTAGAAGCATTAGAAGTAAGATCTCATGACATCACCATAGGTAACATGAAGGATGTCTGCAACAAAATCTATGGCAATCAACTATGAAGGATATAGCTCTTAGAAACCTCATTGAAAGATCAAGTGACACTTATGGGACCAAGGAAGAAGTCATCTAGGACAAGGCTCATCATACGTCAATAAAAAGAAGACAGCTGTTGGATGTGGATATGCTAGATCCTCAAGATTTTGTGATGTAATCTTCATTGGAAGGTTCACCAATCTAGAGAGGAAGCAAGTGTTTCATCAGGAACTCCAACTTGTGGAATTCATGGGATGATGGTATGGTGACATAAGAGATGAAGAATATCAAGAGGTTGAAGCTCTTTTCAAACAAGGAAGTTGTTGAAGGAAGGCTAGATTACCTAAAGGAAAATGAGGTATGTATGCTTATATTCAATATTATGCATGTTGTATGGTTGCAAGTAACATGGATCAATGCTCTATCTTGAGAGCATGATAAAAAAGAAAGTATCTCCTCCCTCACAGGGATGCAAAAATGTATGGGTCACATATTCACTAGATGAAATCAACATAATATGTCCTCATATGAAGTATGAGGTGGTTGACTACAATTGATGAACTCTGATTGGAAGCTCCTGGGAATGAAATGTGTGAAGAAAGGAAGGAAGAGATTGTGGAATATGCAACCATGGTAAAAGTAAATCAATATTTGAAAGATAAAGAATATTTGACTAGGATATATCCATGGAAGATATGAAGACTCTGATGAAGTCCGCAAAAAAAAGAAAGACAAAAAACAAAAAAATAAACAAAAAAATAAAACCTTGACAATATATATCTTTGGGAGATGTGTCGTTATGTACGCAAGATGTTGATGCAAACTAGAATATGTCATGATGAAATACCATCACAAAGATAATTTTTTTAATATTTTTGAACAAATACTTGGATGGGTTTATGCAGGACTGCCAAGGGAAGAATTATGAATGTATTCCTAGCGAACCATGTAGAAGGATGTAAGATCCTTCCAAAGAAGATAGTAAGAACAAGGCAATATGACATGAAGCATGGCCAAGTGTAGACTAATGGATCACTTTCTGATGAAAGGAATGATGACATGATTGAATCATGGATGAAAGTGATGGATGGTCTGTGCCTTATGAAGAATTCCCAAAAAGATGAAGACTACATAAAGAAATTCATGACATTGAAGAAAGGATATCTTCAAGCAGGTGGTTGTCTGTTCATCTCCACATGAGGAGTTGTTGTAAGTCCCTAATTAAGAGGGGGCCTGGAAACAAGTTTCTTACTTGGAAGAAACTTGGAAAATTCCTAAGCCAAGAGGGAGCTTAGGTACATTCATTTTGTGCAAATGAGTACATTCATTTATTGGAATAGATATGTCCTCCCTAATTAAGAGGGAGAGATAGACACATCATTTTGGTCTTCACTTGGGAAGACATAATGGAGGTTTGTGTAATCATCTAGCATCCAATATAAGAGTAGTCGCAGATGACTAATATTCATTAAGGACTGGGAATCTAAGATAAGAATAGTCCTGATAGAACAAACCCTGAGAATCTAGGTTAGGTATGTTCCAGGAGAGACAATGATAAGGGTGTCTATAAATCATTGGTCTCGCTGGCATTGAGCTCATATCTTGTGGAGAGATAGAGTTGTTAGTCAAGGCCTTTCTATGTGACAATTCTAGTTGATATGATGCTATACATATGGCTTACCAATCTGACTATTCTTATAATAAATTCTTCAGATTGAGAATGACCAAGTACCATTATGAACACCTCCCTAGTTAAGAGGGAGTGTTGAAATGTGTAACTAGGTTCGGTCTTCATAATGACATGTAATTGTGATTTTATGTAAAACATGTAAAGAAGAAAAATAAAATTATTGTAGTGCTTGCATCATCAATTTCATGAGCAAGAGATTTTATTTTTAGTGAAGGCTCCCATTGTGAGTCCTTAGGGATTTTGTCATCTAGTAATAAAAGTATAAGGAGTCATTGTCATGTATTTAAGGCGTGTTACACATTGTAAAAGTCAAATTTATTTTTGTAATTCACCCTCCAGGACCTTTGTTACATAGTAATTTGTCACCGTCCCTGTTACCCCTTCTCCCGCGCATTGGAGGACTTATTCCGGGACCTGTGAGAAGTGACATAACCTGAAAACACTTGCATTGTATCCCCTTGAGTATGTACTTCATATGCCCTGAAGACACCTTCTGCAAAATACCCATAAAAATATCCCTTTTTCCATTGGCGCTGTTCCACTGTGTATCACTCACGCCAATGGGGGAAATCCTCCAAAGAGGCCGCGCCAACTGGCGCTCTGTCTCAGAGTCGCACTTGAGCCAGCCCAGTTGGGTAAAGTTTTTAACAAACAAACTTACGAAGGTTCTTCCTAACCTATTCATGAACTGATTCCATC
>APFE030994652.1:165749-181691 GCA_000404065.3 Pinus taeda | reverse complement strand
GATGTTTGAAGTTATATCCTTTCTGACTAATATATAGTTGCATTTCTTGGATTTTATGCTTGTATTTGTGTTGTTCTTTGCATGTGCAGGTGTCCGTTCACGAGGATCGTGGGGATTGTGACCAGCTGAAGCGAAAGAACGGGAGCGACGACTCTACTACAAATACTAGCGTTGGATTCGAGGTAGGCCCTTATCATCGGTCTTTAATTTGCAATTAGGAACCTGCGTGTTAGCGTTGTTTGATTGTTGCTAGACCCCATTTAGGCTAGTGGGATCGCCTCTATCCGCAGAGGGGATTTACCTACACAACCACCTTGTCACTATTCCTCTCTCAAGTTGAACTACAATGAAAGAGATTATTCTAGAAATATGATGTTGGCCTATTCTAGTGATCATGTTGGCCTAATAGTCATGGACAAACCACTATATATAGTAGTGCTCGGCCTCATTTGGATGATATCAATTTGGTCAAGAAATTCTGAGATAATAAAGTGCGAGAATCATCCTAGAAGGAGCCTTAACATCAGTGAAGGAAGAAGAAAGGATAGCGAGGGAAGTGACATCATTGTGGGACTATTTTTGGGCTAGTCTACCCTCACACGTGTGAATATTACAGATCTAAAGGAGGCCTAAGGTTGTTGTCATATAAGGGTGATATAGTTTGGGTAAATACTTCACTAAAGGAAGTCGAGTAGAAGTGAAATGACTCTCCCTCCAAAAGGGATACTATTCAAGGAGCAAAATCCAATCTAGGGTTTCTGTTGTGAAGATAAGAGTTACAGACCTACCAGAAGAGGCTGAAATTTTGAAGGAAGCCAAGGAGAGGAAAAATAAGAGAAACATTGATCTAAGGGTGAAGAGGAGACTTACGACTTGGTCTTGGAAGGGCTCTAGTGTCAAGGGTCTTTGTCTTGGTCTTGGTATTCGTCAATTAAAGGTTCTATAAGAAGAATTTGTTTGGGTTTTCCTCTCAAAGAGTGAGAGGTTTTTTCCCTAGCTGACAACCTATATACTGTGTCTCTTGTCTCTTTATTGTTCATGAATTGGTAATTGTCTTGATGAAAAGAACAAAATAATGACATAAGAAAGAGAAGATCATAATCAAGAAGAAAAAATACACTCACAAGAAATTAGCATAAATAGATAAATCACCTATCTATTAATGCCCTAGATTTCACAACAGTTCTAGCACTTGTGATAGATTCAGTGTAACCCTAGATGGGCTAGTCTCGATTAGGCTTGGTTGTTGATGAAGATGATTGGAAATATTGAAGGAAACATTGTTATATGGATAATGGATCATAATAACTCTTGAAGGCTAGTTCAAGATGACGTTGATCACCTCTCGTTAAAGATAAGTACATTTTTAGATTTATATTTTCATGACACTATTATTGTTTAGATCTATTCTTTTGATCCTTCTTGCATGAATATTTGAGTATTTGAAAACTTATAACCTCTAGATGAGATGTGATAACCATATGATTCTTGAGGATCATCTAAGGTTGATCCAAAATGGATCTTGAATAGACTTCTAAGTCTAAAGTGTTCCTCACAGAGGAAAATTAAAGTCCAAGGATGCTCTTGGGAATAGCTCCATTGCATAGATCTTTTCATTTTGAATCTATTGCAACTTGAATGGGATAAAATGGACTTTGGATGAAGAAGTTATCGCAAAAAGAAGTTTGCCTTTGTCCTTTGAAAAAGAGGCAAATTCTTATATAAATGGGACTTAAGGGAAAAATGTGTTTTTTAACATAAAAACCCTTAGAACCCATTGCATCACAATTTTTTATCGCATTGCAATAAACAAAGGGAAAGGAATTAAAATAGGCGCAAAGGCCTTCAGCGGACCCGATGGATTTATAAATCAAACAGGTGAACCTTTTGAATTCCGAAAGGAAGGCCATAAGTGGTATTTTGGGCAGGCCTCGAGCAGTAAGCAGTATTGGACAGGCTCCATCGGATTCCATACACTGACTGACACGTGGCACGACCGAGGAAAGAGGAAACTGCTCTTTCGGGTGGTTAAACCCTGTGTAAGTTATGCGCCCAAAATGGAATGTCAACTGTCGGATTAGCAATCACGGATCAATGGCCAGGATCTAATCGGCGGATCAACGATCGGCATGACCAAAGGGAAGACCCCCAGGCCAATGCGATAGCGATATGCAACGTGCGATATCAGTTGTCGGATTGGGAAAAGAATGGATGGTCTAGATGTAATCGGCGATCGACGATCAACGATCCCCGATGCCAGGGCCAATACGATTGTGATTGCAATAAGCGATTAAGGGTCGAACACGATGGGAATTATAAGCCCGATTGCATAATATTTGAAATCCGGAAATTCGGATTTTCAATGTATTTCCCGTGTAACTAGGTTTTTGGCCATTTGGCCATACAACGATGCGATTGTGATATTGCAATGGATGGCAGATCCGAAAGGGATTATAGACCTGATTTCATAGAATTTGAAATCCGAGAATTCGGGATTTCTGTGTATTCCCATGTATTGAGGTTTTTAGAACTCTCGCCTAAGCGATAGCAATACGCGATATTTAGACGGACCTGATAGGTTTATAGGGCCGATTCCATAATATTTGAAGTTCAGGCTAAAGGCCCATGATGTGTTTTGCATGCGTTTCTTGTGTATTTCCGTTATTTGGTTGACACAGCCAAAGGTAAAACAACCGAGTTTTCCTACCCACCTATTCTTTTCCAATTGTAAATGGGTTCTTGTGAGGAAGCAGTCAAGTTCTTCAATGATGGAGGACTGTAACCGATGCATGATAAAAACACAGAGAGCACAAATGTTGAAGGTAGCTGAAGGTTGCCGAAGGAGCTGGAGGACTGAAAAAGGTCCCTGGAAGGCTATTGAGAGTTGCTTGGATGTCAAGCGGACTACAGAGGCACACAGAGGTCAAGAGAGAGCTCAGAGAAGCCAGAGCCGAGATCCAAGAGCCAGAGCAAGAGCGACAGCCACGAGCCAGAGCCAAGAACCAGATCCAGAGCCAGAGCCAAAGCCAGAGTGGAGAGCTAGAGCCAGAGCCAGAGCTAGAAAGTTGGAGAGCTTTAGAGCCAGGGATAAGATGGTCTTCTAAGCCCATTGTGTTCTGTGTAAACCAGTGGAGTTGAGCGTGGAGCATGTAAAAGGACTTTGCCATAATCCCAAAGGGCCTAGTCAAGTTGACTAGAGCACAAGGAGACGTAGCCTAAGATTTTTGGGTGAACTCCATATTATATTGTTGTTATGTGTGATTGCTTGTTATTGCATTGTATTTGTTTCTTTATTTTTTGTTATATGCTTATATTAGTTCAAGAAAATAAACTTAAAACACATAAACAATTTAAAACCAAACACAAGCATACACCTATTTTCAAGCATTATTAATTCTGCAATTGGTTAATCATAATATCTTGGGAATATTTAAGCTTTGGAAGTGGGATAGGTTCTTGTAAGCTTGACAAGAAGCCTTTAGTGCCCCATTTTCAGATCAGGTGGTATCAGAGCCTAAGATTGGTTAACCCCACCTTTAAAGAAGGTTACATCAGAATGTTTGATTGACAGAGCAAAGATTGCTTGTCTGAAAGGTGTTTAAACAGTCAAAGGTTGATTGTATGCTTGTTTACAGACTAACTATTGTTTGAGTTTGCAGAGGTGAAGGGAAAGCGAATAATAGCTCAGTCCAGGAAGGACAAGAAGGAAGAAGGGCTAAAGGCATTCTTCTATCCCAAGGGACCTCGAGGCAATCCTTGAAGCACAAGAGGTTTGTTGCAAAAGGTTGTTGAATAAGCTCTTTATTAATCTTGTTTGAAGTTCTTTTGTCCATTGGCATAATGACAGCTTTAACAAGTGAGTTCTCAAATTCTTCTTTCTTCACAAGAGTCTTTGATGAAGACATGAAGCAAGACTTGTCTACCATGATGGATATGGTGAGAGAAATGTATGAGGATGGAAGGAAGAGCAACATATTTAGACAACAGTTGAATTCTATGGAGCAAGAGAAGCAGTTGCTTTCTGACTAATTGCAAGAAATGGAGAGGAAACTTCATATTGCAAATATGAACCTGAAAAGGATGCATGCGTTGGAGTCACTTCTCTTTGTTGCCAAGGAAGCCTTGGTCAGGTATCAGATTGAAGAAGAGGTAAACCATTCCAGTTTGTCTTCAAATTCTTCTAAGAATGCTTATATTGGTTCTTTTGAAAAACATACTAGAGGCATAGGTTCCAAGTTAATGTCCAAGATGGGCTATGAAGGAAAAGGTTTGGGTAAACATGCACAAGGTATTGTTGAGCCAATAATAGTTGAGGAAAGGCCTAAGTGTTTGGGTCTTGGCTATGGACAATCCTATGGAGAAAGTTCCAAAGCTGCCATGAAGACCATTGAAACAACTCCAAGAAGGAGTTGCATTGCAGGTCTTCTACCTCAAGAGTGTGAAGATTGTATTCAGGAGGAATGCAATGGCTTGAAACATCATTTGCAGGATGCAGGTGTTCAGAAGCACACACTTGAACCAGAGAGTTGTGCAGACTCTAATAGCCTTGAAGAGACTGGTGGTGTTCCAAAGGGAGCCACTTCTTCATTTGCTTCACCTCCTCATGAAGGAAATAAAGGTGAAAGAGAAAGGTATAAATATGATTCTAACCATATTCCTTTTGATTTTGCAAAGCATGATAAATTTCCACATAGATATGGGAAAAGAATTGCATGTTCCGTTTGCGGTTTGGATAACCATAATGTTTCTAGATGTTGGAAGAGGATAGCCACATGTAGGAAACTTTTGAAGGAAAGGAAGCAAGAAGCTAAAGGTCCATTGGACAAGGCAAATCATGCTATCAAGAGGAAGCACATGTGTTGCACTTATTGCCATAAGCAAGGGAATCTTGCTGAAAGGTGTTGGACTTTGAATCCAACAATGCTTCCACGAAACTTGAAAAAGGTGGAAAGAGAAGATGGTAGAAATGGAAAGGAAGTTTCCATGAATGATGTGTTTCAGGATGATTCACATGTTGATGTTGATGTTGATGTGCAAACAAAGGAAAGACCTTTGAAAGGGATTGGTGAGAAATGGTTAGAGTTCTTATCCAATTAAGATTGCATGTCTATTAATGCATCTGTTTGCATTTCTTTGTTAATGGAATGCAAGTTGCAGGATTTCACCAAGAAGGTGAATGGAGAAGTTGAGTAGGAGACTCACTTTGTTGCTGCAACATTATATTTCATTTCAGATTCGAAAGTACAGTGTGCTTAAGTGAAAGTTGAAGGATGAAATGCATGCATGAGGATGATATGCATGAACACAGGGATGTTGATGATTTCCTTGTATTTGAACATGTATGCGTAATTAACTTGAAGGGTTGATTGCTTTTTTGTAACATGCATGTGGTGTTGACTTGGGAAAAGTTTACTTGGTCTCCAAAATGGAGATAATGATGGAGTGTTTCATATTTTGAAAAGAATCCTTGAGATCTTTTCTACATGCTTGACTTGAAGGGTCATTTGTTTTAAAGACATGTTTTGTGGGCTTGTTATCTAGTCCATCATTTGTATGCAGATGTAAAGACATGGAGGTGTTCACAAGATGTGAAATCTATTCTTTTTGTTGAATTAGGAGTTTAGACCATCCAGTTTTTGTCTGTATTTCTGTTGTTGTTGAAAGCTTGTCAAACAGGGAAAAATGAAAATTTTGTAGACCAGATGTGACTTCACATTGGTTTGATGCACCTTGGATCAATGATCAAGGCAGAGAAGTTCAAACTACCTTCTGTGACCATCTCAGCGGGAGTTCTGCATGAATTCAAGAAGGAAAACAGTTCTTCCCCAAAAGGACCAGCACATCTAGGAAAGAGAGTGGTCAAAGGCTTTGGTTCAGAGGCACTATGCAAGGCAAGTGTATGGAGGCTGAAAGAAGAGGGTGTTGTTACTCTCATTTACTGTTCAAATCATTATGTCAATCTTTTGGAGACCAAAAGTTCTTTTAGTGGGAAGGTGTGATCCAAAATGTATCTTGATAGACTTCTAAGTCTAAAGTGTTCCTCACAGAGGAAAATGACAGTCCAAGGATGCTCTTGGAAGTAGCCCCATTATGTAAATCTTTTCATTATGAATCTACTGCAACTTGAATGGGATAAAATGGTCTTCGGATGAAGAAGTTATCGCAAAAATAAGTTTGCATTTGTTCTTTGAAAAGGAGGAAAATTCTCATATAAATGGGACTTAAGGGAAAAATGTGTTTTTTAACATAAAAACCCTTAGAACCCATCACATCGCAATAAACAAGGGAAAGGACTTAAAACAGACGCAAAGGCCTTCGGCAGACCCGACAGATTTATAAATCAAATAGGTGAACCTTTGAATTCTGAAAGGAAGGCCATAAGTGGTATTTCGGGTAGGCCTTGAGTAGTAAGCAGTATTGGACGGGCTTCGCTCGGTTCCATACACTGACTGACACGTGGCACGACGGAGGAAAGAGGAAACCGTTCTTTTGGGATGTTAAACCTTGTGTAAGTTATGTACCTGAAATGGAATGTCAGTCGTTGGATTAGTGACCGTGGATCAACGGTTAGGCTCTGATCGGCGGATCGGCGATCAACATGACTAAAGGGAAGACCCCTGGGTCAATGCGACATGCGATATCAGCCGTCGGATCAGAAAAGGAATGGACGATCCAGATTTAATCAGCGATTGGCAATCCCTGATGCCATGGCCAATATGATTGTGATTGCTATAAGCGATTAAGGGCCGGACCCGATGGGAATTATAAGCCTGATTGCATAATATTTGAAATCCGGAAATTCAGATTTTCAATGTATTTCTCGTGTAAATGGGTTTTTGGCCATTTGGCCATACAACGATGTGATTGCGATATTGTGATGGATGGCGGACATGAAAGGGATTATAGACCCAATTTCATAGATTTTGAGATCCGAGAATTCAGGATTTTTGTGTATTCCCGTGTATTGAGGTTTTTAGACTTCCCGCCTAAGCGATAGAGAAAAGTGATATTTGGATGGACCCAATAGATTTATAGGGCCGATTCCATAATATTTGAAGTCCAGGCTAAAGGCCCCTGATGTGTTTTACGTGTGTTTCCTGTGTATTTCTGTTATTTGGCTGACACGGCCAGAGGAAGGCAAAAAGATCGGGTTTTCCTGCCCGCCTATTCTTTTCCAATTGTAAACAGGTTCTTGTGAGGAAACAATTGGGTTCTTCAATGATGGAGGATTGTAACCGATGCATGATTAAAACACAAAGAGCACAAATGTTGAAGGTAGTTGAAGGTTGTCGAGGGAGTTGGAGGACTAAAAAAGGTCGTTGGAAAGCTGCTGAGAGTTGCTTGGATGTCAAGCGGACTACAGAGGCACGCAGAAGTTGAGAGAGAGCTCAGAGAAGCCAAAATCGAGATCCAAGAGCCAAAGCGAGAGCCAAAGCCATGAGCCAAAGCCAAAGCCAGAGACGAGAGCCAAAGCCAAAAAGCCGGAGAGCTTGAGATCCAGGGATAAGATGGTGTTCTAAGCCCATTGTGTTATGTGTAAACTAGTGGAGTTGAGTGTGGAGCTTGTAAAAGGACTTTGCCATAATCCTAGAGGGTCTAGTCGAGTTGATTAGAGCTCAAGGAGACGTAGCCCAAGAGTTTTGGGTGAATTCCATATTATATTGTTGTTATGTGTGATTTCTTGTTGCTGCATTGTATCTGTTGCTTTATTTGTTGTTATATGCTTTATATCAGTTCAAGCAAATAAACTTAAAACACATAAACAATTTAAAACCAAACACAAGCATACACCTATTTTCAAGCATTATTAATTCCGCAATTGGTTAATCATAATATCTTGGGAATATCTAAGCTTTGGAAGTGGGAGAGGTTCTTGTAAGCTTGACAAGAAGCCTTTAGTGCCCCATTTTCAGATCAAAGGTGCAAGAAAAGAGAACTAGTACAGGAAGAGTAGAGTTGGTGTTGGAACAAGAAGAGGTACCCGATGAAAGTTTTTGCAAAGTTGACAAAGTAGCATAAAAACTGAAAATTACAATATGCAAGTGCTACAAGTTGCTAAGGTATTCAAATATTTCAAGGCATATATAGTATATTGTTTTAGTGTTATGATTTAGTTGCAATATTAAATGAGAATTTAAGCCCCAAGGTATTAATAGAGTATCACCTTCATAAATGACTTATGCATGCCAGTTACATACATATGAAAGTAACTTTAATTTCTTGTACATGTGATATATTGGTGCACTTGATATTTGGCAAGTATCTTACATTTTATTAGATAAGGTGGATTTCCTGATTTTATAAAGTAGGCTAGAAACATTGATTTTGATATATGGTGACTTGATACTATTATCAATGCTTATAATAAGCATGGTAACCCTGATAGCAATGATGTGGCAGTAAGATTGATACTCAGGATTTTTTTACTATCTTCTTGTTGATCTTGCTAAAGTTTTGATAAGTTGTAATTTCCATGATAAATTAACAACATAGTAAATTTAACTATGTGACAAAAATGGATTCCTTGACATGATGATGTTAGGATTCTAAAGAAAAATAGTTGAGTAATGTGATAAAGAAGTGATGTTGTGATTGTGATCCTTAAAGTATGAATATACACTTATCAATTTCCCTAATTATATGACACTAACCTTTGATAAATGTTTGAAGACATGTTCATATGTGAAAATGAAGCAATTGATGATGGCTTGTCTTGACTATGATATATATATGTATGAGAACCTCAGATAGTTCGACTCTATGATTTGAAAATTTTGTTGATGCGTGATCTTCCTCCAAGTGATCTTCCTGCCAGTAAGATACCATAGTGACTTTGTGATATGTTACAAGATGTTGAGAGATATGTTCCTACCAAAAAGGTCCTTTAGAGAAAGCAAGAAACCATGTTGATACCAGGGATACATTGTACCAATAAGATCCATCATTTAGGCTGAACCTTCTACCTTTAAGCAATTTGTGACATAATAAGTTTAGAAGGATGCCATGGTTGAAGAATATGAATCAATTATGAAGAATGATCTATGATGTGTTGTTCTGAGACCTAAGGAAAAGTTTGTTGTAACTTCAAAATGACTATTCAAAATCAAGCATGAAATTGACAGAAGTGTTGTGAAGTACAATGGAATATTTGTGGCCCAAGGCTCCTCCCAAAAAGATCGAGAAGACTATGACGAAATATTTTTCTCCCATTTCACGCTATAATTCTATTAGATCAATCATTGACCTTGTTTCTAGTCAAGGATGGACTCTTCACCATATGGATGTAAAGACGACATTCCTTCTCGAAATACTAAAGGAAGAAGTATATGTTGAGGAGCCTCAGGGATTTGAAGTATGGGATAGGAAGATTCACATTTGCAGGTTGAAGAAAGCATTATAAGGTTTGAATCAAGCTCCCCAAACCTGGTATGCTCGTAATGATAGTTACCTGGTAAAGCTTGGATTCACAAGAAGTAGTATTGACTCCAACCCCTACTTTAAGGTGGTCCAAGGTATGCCTTTGATTTTGGTTTTATATGTTGATGATCTACTCTTGAAAGGAAGACAACCTCTAGTGATTGAGTGTAAGAGGGAGTTGGCCTCTGAGTTCAAGATGAAGGATCTCGGTATGATGCATTATTTTTTGGTACTAGAAGTTTAGCAGAGACCTAGAGAGATTTTCCTTTCTCAAGGAAATAACGTTGTGAAGTTATTGGAAAAATTTGGAATGTCAAAATGTAAATTCTTGGCCACCCCGATGGACATGAACTTCAAGAAGTTATGTGGAGATGTTGTTGGACCTGACCTAAAGAACCCCTCTGAGTACCGATAGTTGATTGGGGCATTTTTTGGGCGCGAGATCCCCCAGGGCAAGTTTTGGGGCTTAAAGCCTAGATTTTGACCACATCCAATGTAAAGACTCTGTGGTTTGCATGCACGGAGTGCGAGGATTGTAAATGAGTCATAGGGTTATCCACCCTCATTTTTGTAATGTAATGTCAGGTTTAGAGATCTACCCATGGTTCGCGGACCATGGGATTGTATAAATAGAGCGAGGCTCTAAGTTGTAAAAGGGAATAACCACGAAAGTCTATAATATCTAATGATGATGAATTGAGTCTAAGTTGAAGTGTAAAGTCAAGTCTTTGGGTTGTAGAGTAGGAGAAGGCTCTGTAGCTGAGCGCACAGAGGCCTAGTAGTCCGCAACTGAGTGCGCAGACCCCTACAGCTAAGTGCGCAGGGTGAGTCGAGTCTGTAACCATTCGAGAAAATAATAAAGAGAAGTTTCTTATCATTCTATGTGTCTTTTTCCTGTTTTATGCATTGAAGTATATTGGGTATGAATTGCAAGTTTACTGTTTATTTGCTGCGCGAACTTATATGAATGTGTTGAATAAGCGAATATAAGATAAGTATCTATTTACCTGAAGTTAACTAACAGTTATAAGAAGATAAGTAAGCTCTACAGTGTAATTTAGGGAAAGAGCGTAGACCGCTTCCTTAGCATTGCGAAATCTCCTCAGCCCCTGATTAGGGTTGTGTGAAGACGATTATAACAGAGCGTGAAGGTCTCGCAGGACAAGAGAATGCGCGAAGGTATTCACAGTTGGACTAAACCGACCCCTTATACATCTCAAGGGTGTGAAAACTTGGTTCCAACATCCCCCTAAACTGCTTCGGGTGAGACCTCAGTCCGCGCTCCGCCGACTGTTGCCAAAAGTGCCAATAGTACAGGAATTTGTTTGGTTAAATAACTCTGAACCTGGGTCAGGCCCCCTCAAGCCAACAAATGGTTTCATTGCCAGGACCGGAATCTACATAGAGATGTCTAATGTCATATCATTGGAATCCAACTAAGAAGGAAATTGAAGGTTGGTTAGTGATCCGAATTGGATCCTCAAACACTCTTAAAAGCTTCCTGAACTCTGTAAAACTCATACCAAAGTTTCAAAGTGCTATGGATGTTGAGCTTATTAGAAATAACCTCTGAACAATGGAAATTTATGGTCAGCACGGAGCAATAGGACCTTTGGTCAAAGCGCGTAGACTGTTGGCCCATGGTAACAGCGTGCTGGCGTAAACAGGCAAAATGGGAAGTCAGATCCAAAAACAGAGGCAGTTTCTGATACGCGTATCGCAGGGCATCCCCCTCAGTGAAGGAAAGCCCCGAGAACTTGGTCATGGGGAAAAGCATAAAATCGAACGGAAATCACCGATTCCGTCAGAAGGCGAGCCCCGCGCTAAAACCGGCCGGATATCAGAAGGCCCTCAAGTGGTAAACGGGTTCGACCAAGTCCAGCCTGATTCCATACAACGGGCGACACGCATCCAGCGGATGAGAGAGAAAACTGTTCTCATCACGTGGCTAAAGTTCATGGTACTTACCCGCATGATATGGACGAAGACCGTAGGATCTGGAGGCCCCAGATCAACGGCGGAGAAGCAATCCGATGGGTGACTGGATTCGACAGGGAAATAGGCTGAGGCGGATAAGATTTGAGATCCAGCATGACCGATGAGTTGGTGGAGGAATCAGTTTCATGGGCAATCTTGGAGCAACGGAAATAATGACCGTTCAAAGAGAACTGACACTCAATTCGTGAGGAAACAGGTGGCTACCTCTCTGTGACGTATTACGGTGACGATGATGCAGAGCAAGGGAATTCCAGCGGACAAAGGTAGGAGATCCAGAGAGCCAAGAAGCAAAAACGAACAGTCAGGGAGCAGATTGGCTTTAAGCCATGAGTAGACAGAGAAAGCAGGGGGGAAGAGGATAAAAACAATAAAGGAGAGCCGAGAGAGAGAGAAGCAAAAAAAATTGCAGAGAACAGAGAAGCCAAGCTAACCTGCAGAGAAAAGGTAGCATTGACATACAGAGACAGAGAGAGTTTGAGAGTCTATGAACTCCAGAAAAGGCTTGAGAGGTTCAAGCAACTCCTCTGTGTATACCTGTCAGGTATTGAGTACCAAATTGGACTCATACCACTGAGACCAGTTGAGGTTGAGATTCAGTAAGGGGAGTCTATGTACTCTAGAGACTTGGGGAATCCAAGTACAGTCCTACTGATCATTATCTGTTAAGTGAGACTCAATTTGAGCTCACTGTTGTAAAACTTTGCTTTTTAAGACACAATAGAAAGGCCACCACTGAAGGTTGGACCAGGAGATGTAGCCCAGGAGGATTGGGTGAACTCCTTATTAAATTTGTTGTGTTTATGTGTTTGCTTACTGTGTTCTCTTACTGTTTCAATGTCTGTTTATTTCGCAATCTTATCGATCCGTTGCATAAAATAACACAGACATCCCCCTAGCACATAAGTTTCTAATACCTTCATTAATTAACTGAGATCATTCACGAGTGATTTCAGATCAAGTGGTATCAGAGCTCATGCTTGTTAAGGTTAAACAAGCTTGTGTTGTATTTTGTTGTTGAATGCTAACTAGATCAAAGCTTAAATTAGGAGAAGGAGAGTTGTTCAAAACTAACCCGGAAATTGGAAGAGTCTACCATAAGAAGAAAATGTCAGAAGAAATTCCCTTGGGACCAGACCCCCAATTCATAGGTAGTTTCCTGTCCATGAGGTCCATGGTAGAGAAAATGTACAATGAGTTTAAGAAAGGTAAAGATGAAGATTCATCACACTCCAATGAAAAAGGAGAAGAAGAATCTCTCCTCCATGACCACTTAAAAGGCAAAGGGAAAGAAGAAAACTTTCTCACACCTCCTAATAGCCCGGAATATAAAAAGAAGACATCTTTGATTAAATTAGATGTTAAAATTGATTTACCAATATATGATGGAGAGTTGAATGCAGATAAGTTGGATAATTGGATCAGAAAAATTGATGTTTATTGTAGAGTGCAGAGTATCGACTCAGATAAGAGTAAGATTCAGTTGGCCAGCCTACGCCTCGGAGGCACTGCCTTGGTATGGTGGGAAGGCAGGACACAAGTTGACATGAAGAATCATGGTAAGATTCTTTTTGTCTAGAGTGAATTTGTTTTTTCAATCAAAAAGCTGTTATATCCACTAGCTTACATGCAGCAAGCCATGATGAGCTGGAAAACTCTTCGCCAATTGAAAGGGCAAAGTGTACAAGGTTACACCCAAGAATTTAGGAAAAGAGCTTTGATTCTAGGAATTTCATTAGACTCAGCTGAGACTCTGTTGAATTACATAGGTGGTCTACATAGCTACATGAGGCACACTATCCTCATGTTTAATCCCACTAGTATAGATGAGGTATCTGTTCAAGCTACGATCTAGAAGCTAGAAGAAAGAATGGGAACCCAGAAGTTGGAGGATCATCCAAGCCCATTGCGAGCAAGAATAAGGAGAAAATAAAACAAAAATGGAAAGAGAGGAAGGCCAACACTGCACAGAAAAGCAAGTCTTCATGCACTCACTGTAAAAAGGATGGACATGATGATGAGCACTATTGGATTCTGCATCCAGAACTGAGACCTACGAAGTTCGAGGGCAAAAAGAAGAAGACTGTTGCAACTATTCAGAAAGATTTGGGGCGGACTCAGGAGATGAAACAACCATTGCAGCCACAGGTATAAAAGGTTGTCCGCTTTAGAGAATGTAGAAATCGAGAAGCAAGTTGCTCGAGAAGGGGTTCATCAAACCTAGCACATCACCATGTGGGTCTCCAATCATTTTGGTGAAGAAGAAAGATGGCTTGTGCGAAATGTGCATTGATTACCGAGCACTGAATAAGATAAGAATAAAAAATTGTTATCCCCTTCCTCACATAGATGATCTATTAGATCAGTTAAAGAAAGTTGTTTATTTTTCCAAGTTAGACTTACATAGTGGATATCATCAAGTCAGAGTTGCAAAACAAGATGCATGGAAGACTACTTTCATAACAAAGCAGGGATTGTATGAGTGGTTGGTTATGCCTTTTGGCTTAACTAATGCTCTTGCTATTTTCATGAGAATAATGAATGATGTACTCGGACCTTTTCTTGATGATTTTGTTATTGTATATCTGGATGACATTCTTATATTTAGCAAAACATGGGAAGAACATATAAAGCATGTTAAGCAGAAACTAGATGTTTTGAAAAGATAAAAAAACTTTATGTTAAACTCTCAAAATGTGAATTCGGTAAAACATCTTTGAATTATTTAGGACATATAGTAGGGGGTGGTGAATTGAAGATAGATCCCTCTAAGGTGGCAGTCATTGTAAACTGGCCTAAACCCAAATCTGCTACAGAAGTTAGAAGCTTTTTAGGAGCACCACAATATTGGAGAAAGTTCATCTCTAACTTTTCCCTAATTGCAGCTCCCTTACATGCTTTAACATGATTGAACAAGGTGTTTCAGTGGGGAGGCAAACAATAGAAAGCCTTCGACACCTTGAAAGAAAAGATTAGTACAACACCAATACTAGCACTGCCTGATCTTCAAAGATCATTTTAGATCCAAACGGATGCCAGTGACTATGCCAAGGGAGCAGTGTTGATACAGCACGATAAACCCATATGTTATCATTCTAAGACATTTAATTCTGCAGTAGTTAACTATCCCACATATGATAAAGAATTGTATGCATTAATACAGAGTGTGAAAAAGAGGAAACATTACTTAATGGGCAAGGGGACAGTTATACATACTGATCATCAACCACTTCAATATCTACACTCCCAAACTAAGTTGCAGCAATCAAGACACTACAGATGTATGGGTTTTCTACAACAGTTTCATTTAGTCATCAGATATAAAAAGGGCATACACAATAAAGTTGCAGATATGTTATCTAGACCTATTATAAATGCATCCACTATACTTAAGCATAATTCAGTACTGCATGAGAGCTACATTGAACAATATGCTCAAGATATAGATTTTAGAGATGTATATGCAACTTTAAGTCAAGGCAAACGAGTAGAAGAATTGGATTATCACATTAAGTACCAACTATTGTATCATTGTGGGAAGCTATGAATTCCACAAATTGAAAGAGTAAAGATAATTCGGGAAGCACACACTTCTCTAATATCAGGTCACTTTGGTGTAAGTAAAACGGTTTCACAACTGCAAAGATTTTGTTATTGGCCAAAAATGAATGAGACAGTTTCTAGATATGTAAGAGGGTGTACCATGTGTGCTAAAAGCAAGCCCAGCAATAGAAAACTAGGCTTGTACACTCCACTACCAGTTCCTTCTCATCCTTGGAAAAGTGTTTCCATGGACTTTGCTGGAGGGCTGCCTAAATCTAGGAAAGGTCATGACTATTTGTATGTTGTTGTGGATAGGTTCAGTTAAATGTGTATTTTGATACCTTGTAATAAATAGATTACAGCTGAACAAACTACAAAGTTGTTCTTTCAGCATGTATGGGTTCATTTTTGATTACCCACTTCCATTATATCTGATCGAGACACCCGATTTGTTGGGAAGTTTCAGTTCGAGTTTGTGGGAACTGATGGACACCAAACTGAAGAAAAGAACAGCCTTTCATCCACAGACAGATGGCCAGACAGAAGTAGTCAACAGGACAGTGATCCAGTTGCTCAGAGGCTATTGCAGCAAGCATCCCAAACTTTGGGATGAACATTTGTGTTATGTGCAGCATGCTTACAATCGAGAAAAACATTCTTCTACACAGGGATCTCCTTTTGAGACCTGCTTTGGTTTCACAAGAAGGTCTCCCTTGGATTTTGTCTTTGGTAAAGACATAGCAGTTGATGGACACAGTGATGTGGACAAGGCAATCAAGTTCATTGAACAAATCCAACAGATTCAGCAGGTAGTACAGGAACAGCTGGAAAAGAGCCAAGCCAAATACAAGGCAAGGCATGATAAGCATCAGATGGAGCATAGTTTCCAAGTTGGTGATCAACTCTCGCTGTATATTAGCAAAGATAGAATGCAAGGTGAAGGTAAAAAGCTAAAGCCAATAAGGTATGGACCTTTCAAGATACTTG
>APFE030994652.1:151861-165716 GCA_000404065.3 Pinus taeda | reverse complement strand
GCCAATAAGGTATGGACCTTTCAAGATACTTGAGAAAATTGGTGAGAATGATTTTCACCTTGATTTACCAGCTTACATGCACATCTACTCAGTCGTTAATGCAGACAGCTTGAGACTATTTGAACCTTCATTAATTGAATATCTCGAAGAGCAGAGTCAATTGCCTTCTATTGATGATCTGTGACCTGAATATGTCATTGAATTGCAGGAAGATACAGTTCTAGACAAGAAGGTGAGGACGACACACAATGGAGATGTTGAGTACCTCAGGATTGGACTCAAGGGTTCAACGCCAAGCAATGAAAAATGGATAGAGATTGGACTAGTGAGATAGCTATACCCTCACTTAGTTGATGCTTGAAAACCAACTTTTGGTGTTCCAAAATCTTTTTCAGTGGGAAGGCCGTGATACGAATTGGATCCTCGAACACTCTTAAAAGTTTCCTGAACTCTGTAAAACTCATACCAAAGTTTCAAAGTGCTATGGATGTCAAGCTTATTAGAAATAACCTCTGAATAATGGAAATTTGTGGTCAGCACGGAGCAACGAGGACCCTCGGTCAAAGCGCACAGACCATTGGCCCATGGTAACCGCATGCTGGCGCAAACTGGCAAAACGGGAAGTCAGATCCAAAAAGCGCTAAGCGCATATCACAGGGCGTCCCCCTTACTGAAGGAAAGCCCAAAGCGCTTGGTCACGAGGAAAAGCATAAAACCAAACGTAAATCGTTGATTTCGTCAGAAGGCGAGCCCCACGCTAAAATCAATAGGATATTGGAAGGCCCTCAAGCAGTGAGTGGGTTGGACTGAGTCCCGCCCGATTCCATACAACGGGTGACACGCGTCCATCGGATGAGAGAGAAAACTGCTCTCATCGCGAAGGTAAAGGTCATGCTACTTACCCGCGTGATATGGACGGAGACCGTAGGATCTGTAGGCCCCAGATCAACGGTGGAGAAGCAATCTAATGGGTGACTAGATTCGATAGGGAAATAGGCCGAGGCGGATAAGATTTGAGATCCGGCATGACCGATGAGTTGGCGGAGGAATCAGTTTTGCGGGCAATCTTGGAGCAATGGAAATAACGACCGTTCAAAGAGAACTGAAACTCAGTTCGTGAGGAAACAGGTGGCCACCTCTCTATGAAGCATTACAGTGATGATGACACAGAGTAGGGGAATTCCAGCAGACAGAGGTAGGAGATCCAGAGAGTCGGGAAATAGAAACGAACAGTCAGGGAGCAGATTGGCTTTAAGCCACGAGTAGACAGAGAAAGCAGGGGGGAAGAGGATAAAAACAGTAAAGGAGAGCCGAGAGAGAGAGAAGCAAAAAAAATTGCAGATAATAGAGAAGTCGAGATGACCTGCAGATAAAAATCAGCATCGATAGACAGAGACAGAGAGAGTCCGAGAGTCTGTGAACTCCAGAAAAGGCTTGAGAGGTTCAAGCAACTCCTCTGTGTATACCTATCAGGTATTGAGTACCAAATTGGACTCATACCACTAAGACCAGTTGAGGTCGATTCAGTAAGGGGAGTCTGTGTACTCTATATACTTGGGGAATCCAAGTACAGTCCTACTAATCATTATCTGTTAAGTGAGCCTCAATTTGAGCTCACTGTTGTAAAACTATGCTTTTTAAGACACAATAGAAAGGCCACCATTGAACGTTGGACCAGGAAATGTAGCTCAAGAGGATTGGGTGAACTCCTTATTAAATTTGTTGTGTTTATGTGTTTGCTTACTGTGTTCTCTTACTGTTTCAATGTTTGTGTATTTTGCAATCTTATCGATCCATTGCATAAAATAACATAGACATCCCCCTAGCACATAGCTCTGTAATACCTTCATTAATTAACTGAGATCATTCACGAGTGATTTCAAATCAGTTAGACAGGAGAATTCAGGAGTTCGCGGCATAGGAGAACAAGAATCTGGGACTGACAAAAGAAGAGTGGTTAGACTGCTACCTGTACACAAAGATCCACGAAATTTTCTTCACATCTTTCCCTATTGAGTTGTACGAGTGGATCGCGAAGCTAGCAAATAGCTAAGGAAGGTCGAAGCTCGACAATCCTATTGTGTGGACCCCAGAGTTGGTGCACAGAATGGAAGCATCAGAGGATAAGATCGTGCACGCTGTTGATCACTGGCTCGATCAGATTATAGGAGGATCCATTACTGATTTCATGGTGGATACTTCAGTTAGCTATAGCGAGGTAGAGTGACGCTTTCTCAAAGGACCGTGAGGTAAGTACGTAAAGTCTCTGAATACTCGAATTAAAATGTTATTGTGTGAATAGAGGGTTATGCAATTACCTTGATGTCCGGAGCTATGCAAAGTGGAAAAACCTACAGAAACGAAGGAAGTAAGGGACCAGAGGATAGTCCTTTGATTTCACCTCAGTGAAGGGATGAGGAAGAGCTCACGAAGTTCTCGCCACAAAGTGCGATCAATTTGATAAGGCAGAGGATTCTGCGCATACCATTCCCACCCACACCGCCACCAGCTTCACCTGTACCACCTCGCCACCACCGTGAGTCAATATGGCAAGTGTAATAAAATTGCCTATGTTCAAGGGAGTAGGAAATGAAGATCCATACCAGTTTTGGTTCGTGATAAGAGCTGTATGGGAAGTGCAAGGAGTTACAGATGATAATATAAAGAAAGTGACGCTGGTCAGTGCTCTACAGGATTGCACGCTGACCTGGTATATTAAGAATTCTAATGACAATCCAAATGTGAGGTGTTATCCCTCAGGTTGTCCTTTGGCTCCTTAAGGGATACGGCCGAGGTAACACCAGACCAAGCTTTGGACTGCCAGTCCTAGAATACCAGAAGTCAGAGAGGGCTCTCTCTTTGGGATTTAGCTTTGTTTAGGGTGATCTTAGGCTAGTTATTATGCACATGGGTTTTGTTTGAGTTTGGTGGGATGGTTGATCTATTCAGGCAGAGTTGGCATGCGAAGCGTAAGAAGTTTAGAGCATTGGGCGTGGAGTCAAGGATTAAGGGTTGATGGTGTGTTTTCTTTGGCAAAGAAGGAACTACAGAGCATAATAGTTAAACAAGGAATAATATCAGGCTGGAATGAGGATGAAATGGATGTCAGGGAATGAAAGACAGCTAAGTACCTTTCATTATGCTAACAGAGGGAAGGTGAGTGAACATTATATAGGAGCAATTAAGAAATTCCTAAACAATATTCATATATGGAGGAACTAGTGTAGATATGAGTGAATAAGTGTTCATATTCATAACTATTTCAGAAGAAAACATAGAGAAATAATAGGAATTGAGGACAGAGCACGGCTATGTGACATCTGAGCTATTCTTTCTTCCTGCAATTTTAGATCATGACACAGATATGATATAGCAAACATAGCAATTGAAAATAGGTGAGAAAAACTTATTGTTCCATGAAGAAGCACAAGAATCCTGTAATCTATTCTTCAGCCATCAAATCCACATTAAACAGTCCAAACACAAGGTATTCCAGCAATCTCTGTTCATTAAATCTCTCAAAGCATACAGCGCAAGTCTAGAAAAAGGATTGTCAACCAACCACCCTTTAAAACCGTCCATAGGGTGATTTATATAAAGAATATGTACATACTTAGATCTCTTGATAAGATCTCAAGGAAAATATCTCAAAAATGTCTATCAAACAGATCCAAACAGATCTGAAGTAAATCAGTGTTTGTTGCTAAAGTGTACTCAAAATAAATGCATGAAAGACTATATGAGCTGCGTTGGGGCAGCTGGCATCTCGGAATAAATATCTAAGGCTGCGCATGAGGCAGCAGCCTCAAAAAATGGATTTAAAAGTGTCATTTGAGCCATGCGTTGGCCTCATAGTCATCACTGCATATTTGGCCTGCAGCACTGCCCCCAAATGTGGCTCGATACTCTGTATTTTTAATAACTGGGCATTGAATCCTTTTGTCTGCATCGTTTAGGTGGTTCCGCTGGCCTTAAGTGGCACTGATTCCTTTAAAATCTGATATGAGTAGTCTTTAATAGCTTTAACTATGTTCTGGTGAGTTTTAAAGGCTTAGAGCCGCCTCTTTGACTTTGATGAAGGTCTTTGAACTGTTCAATCACCTTTTTTAATCTCTTTATGGCAAAAATAGCTGCTATGGCGCTTTTTGCAGGCTTCTGGAGGTTTCGGCGCTTGGTCGATCGAAATATTATCAAAAATGAATCAAAACTGCATAATAAAGGAGGACTGCATACTGGTAGCATGCTGAGGCCGAAATCCTGCTGTCTGGAGCTAATCTAGACTGAAGCGATGCAAAATGGCCAGAGAATGACCAAATTCCCTTTGCATCTGATTCATCAGGGTCCTCTTCTGCAATTCGACGAATCATATCTAAAGCTTTGCGAATTAGCTTCTTCTTTATTGTCTTCAAACTGTTGTGCTGTTGAAGCATTTCTCGTGATATATTCAGTGGCAAAGTGTCTGAATCTACAATACCCATAATGAAGCCTAGGTACTTGGGAAGGAATTCTTCAAATTCATTAGAAATGAAAACACACCTGACATACAACTTGATATTGGCCTTGGCATTGTAGTAACTTTCATAAAGGTCGTGGGGTGCTTTTGGCGGAATAAATAGAATGGACTTGAACTCAACATCACCTTCTTTGCTTGCCCAGAGATAGATGGGGAAATTAATGAATTTAGAATATTTCTTTACCAGATCTTTCAATTTAGTCTCATCTAAATATTCGTTGGCTTCATCTTTAAGGTGCAATCTGATCTCTGTGCCACGTCCAAGTGGTTCATTCTCTGTATCTTGAGATACCGCAAAAGCTCCATCAGCTTTCGATTCCTATATGTACTGTTTGTCATCATTGTTCTTGCTAGTAACTTCCACATGGTCAGCAACTAGGTAGACTGAATAAAATCCTACTCCAAATTGGCCAATAAGGTTCAAATCTCCACCTTTTTGCATTTGTTCCAGAAAAGCTGAAGTTCCAGATTTGGAAATTGTCCCCAGATTTTTTATGAGATCCTCCTTAGTCATTCCTATCCCACGATCTCAGATTGACAGTATCTTGTTTTCTTTATCCAATTTGATCTTGATGTCGAGCCTGGTGTTGTCACCTTCTCCCAGCACATTCTTGATTGTAACCAAACACGACATAATGAAAATCATAGGCTTTCCACTTTATATGACCAGTTTCTGATTGTCTAGGCAAAAATGATCCTACAGAATTATCAACACGCCAAAAATGCATGCATCTTGCTCTCGAAGTTCAATTGGGGATAACTGAAGAAAACATAATCCTTAAGAGGGCATGGTGTTACTAAAGCAGCTGAAACACATAGAGAAGAAGATAATGATGGTTGTTCCCTCCCTCTTGATACAACACAACCTAGTGCAACATAGCCTTCAGGTGGAATTGGCATCCAAACTCTGCATTTGCTTTGATCAGGATTATCGTGTGCGCATTGAGACACATCAGTCTCTCTAATATCTGATTCTAACAGTTTTATCTGTTCTCTCTCTGAACAGTAATTGTCTGATGATGACCAAACAAGTTCAAAATGTAAAGGTCTCTTTACTTTAGCAAAACTTGTGTTTAATGCAAGAACACCTTTTGATGGAGGTTCATCCACAGGGGTTACACAGTCCCCTAGTACAGCAAAGCCGGGAGGAGTTTGGGGTCTCCAAAAAACATATTTTTGATTAAAAGACAAGCTTTCATCCACCCAGATTCTTTTGAACTGTGAACAAACCACAGTAGCTTTCCTTGATGTTGTGCTGAGGAAAGCCACAATGTCTTCCTGGAGCTTTATGAATAGTTGCAATATGATATATGAAAAATTTGTTAACATGTCAGAAATAGCTTCATGAATGTTGGTCTTTCCCGCGACCTTTGAGAATTTAAAATTTGTATCAAAAGGCTCAACCACTCTAACACCACTGCTGGCCTGAACTGTCAATCCAAGGGCCTTTGCATTCAGATCTATATTATCTCCTTTCTTTTGCATTGTTTTTCTTCCAATGAAGCCCCTAAGGTAAGCATAGGTACCACCTATGATTTCTGCTGCAAACTTTGAACAGGTCCAGAATGAATCTCCCAAAGGACATCCAACCTGCATCAACATTTTCAGTTTGTCCATCAACGGGGATGAGTGGTGGTCTTTCTGTTTTGGCAGAAGCAGGCAAACTTTTCTTGGATGGCTTGTTCTGCTCCAGAACATATATACCAACAGAACGACCATAGTATTCAAGTCCAATGTACAAAGGGACTAATCATACCCAGTATATACATCCTTCCAATGCTTTAAGATATGCATGTCACTTTATAAATATGATTGAAGAATTCATAATTGAACTATCCAGGAATCAATATCTTTGCGTATTAGGTTGTTTCTTCATCATCATGGAAAATATCGATTTCTACTTTCTTATATATGAAGCAGCTAGCAAATGCAACATAGATGCATAGGAACAGTGCAGCCAGAGACCAATAAAAGTAGTCCAAATGAGCTCTGTTCAGGTTGTCAGCAAACCAGCTCTGCTTCTTCCCTCTACTACTTAGTTTCTCAAGAATAGAAATATAAAAACTGCTCAAGAAACTACCTATGTCGAAAACACTCAAATAGAGAGCGATACCTAAGCTTCTCATTGTGTCAGGTATTTGATCATAAAAGTACTCTTGCAGTCTGATCATTGCAAAAAACATCTGATATACCAAATAGTATGTATTGTGGAAGCAACCAAAAAATGCTCAATGGAATCGTGGCATGGGGCATATCTTCCAATCCATTCTCCTTTGCCACTTGGAGCCTTTTCATTTCTGTCAAGGCAGCAACAATCATAGAAAGAATGGAAGTAAATATACCAATACCTATCCTCTGAAGCAGTGTTATACCACGCTCGATTTTGGTTATTTTTCTGGCCACCGGAACAAATATGCGATCATACACAGGCACAAGCACAGAAAATAGAGAGGCTAATGAAGTTTTGTAAAGATGCGGCAGGAATCTCAAAGTTGTCACCAATCTTTCTATCCATTGTGCTTCCCTGTTTTGTGAAGAATGTCGGGGATTGTGCAAAGACAACCCCATACATCAAACAAGCCACCCAAATGGGTAACAATCTTAGAACAAGTTTCACCTCTTCAACCTGTGTAATTGTGCATAGTCATCAACTGCCACAGTTGCCTTGTCAAGAAACCTTAGCTGATTTGTAGGAAAAAATCTCTCTACTGTTTTCAACCTTTAAAAGTTGTTCTTCTTGAATAACATATATTTTCTTTTCTCCCAGAGAAGGAACAGAGACATTCCATTTACAGATACTGGCTACAAAGACTTGGGCGATTCTAGTGAATGGACTATCACCAGGCAGTTTATGTCGATACAATCTTGTCCCACACATGAAAACAGAGAGTGCTATTGCCATTGCCAAGGTTGGGATACAAAACCCCAAGCCCCATCCAACATTCTTCTTGAATGTACATGAGCACAGATATAGACACAACCAAACCACTAGACCTTCCAAAGTACCACCAATTGAAGAATGAACTCTTGTGCTTCCTCTCATCTGGCTCTCAGTCATCACACTGGTCTGCCCCAAATGCTTGCAGACAAGGTTTGTGCCTCCTTGCCTCAGTAGCAAATATGGAACATTGCGACATGCAAAGTATGACATATTTGGCCTGTAAACATGTCGATCATGAAAGATGAATACTTGCTATGAGCAGGAGGCTAACACGAGGATCGCGGATATCCAAATTGCGATGAACAGAGGATTTAGCAGGCCGAAGTCAGAGGCGCAATTGATCATTGGATTCAAAGAGTTCACAATGCTACCAGGCGAGACTCCTTGGGAGCTGGATCAGAAGCTAAAGTGCACGATTCGCGAAGCTAATATGACTTTGAAGGATGGACATCACTGCGAATGGTTTGTAGCATCACCGACGCCGCATTTGAGGAACGCGTTGTTGCAACAGAGGTTAACGACTTAGGTAGAGGCCTTGGAGATCACGATGAGGCTGCATGAGACCACGATATAGGATCCTAACTTGGGAGTTCAGCAGATCCACACACAGTTGAAAAACTTATGCCTTGAGATGCAAAGTCTGAAACAGGACAGGACAGCCCAACCAGAAGTGTGCGAAGAGGTATGGTGCGTTAAATGTATGGGTCAGGGTCATGACAAGGACCACTGCTTGGTATTTGAAAATTACCTCGCGGGAGGAGGACCGATGTCGTTAAGACTGGAGGCACAAGCAGGACCTAGCGCGGCGCCTGCTTTGTGGTGCGTGATTTGTCAAATAGGAGGAAAGCATGTTACGGACAACCGCCATTTGTTACAGAAGTACACACAGAATTCACAACAATGGTTCTGTATTTTTTGTCGAACGGTTGGACACAATGAGCGCACTTGTAGAAGATATGAGCTGATGATGGATAGAACTCCTACCTACAGAGTTCAAGCCAAATCACGGCCCCTTAACTAGAACGCAAGAATGGCGTGAACCGGATTTCAGGGGTGCGAGTGAGGCCAAGGTGGAGGAGGACCTGGAAGAGGTCGTGGACAGCTGATATGCTACAATTACGGAGGGCCAGGATATTATGCCCGTGGTTGTAAGAATCCAATGCGTCCATCATGTCTGTATTGTACCTTGTTTGATCATGAGATAGAGAATTGTCCTACGCTGATAGCTAGGATACGTGACAAGGGAGTTCTACCATCTCCCCCGACTCAGAACCTGCAGAGGATGAGGTCTGAGCCGCAAGAGAAAGATCCAAATGTGAACATTGTGCTTCGAAATGGAACCGCGACGGGAGATGATAAAGGTGAACAGCCCAAAGATAGTACTTGGGTTCGCAAGGCTCTGAAGAAAGAAGTAGAGTTTGATTTGGAGCGCGCTAAGGAAAACTTGATGGAAGCTAAGAAGAGCTTCGTTGATGCCTCCACTTCAGGAAGCAAGGATAGACCAGAGCCGGAAATGGACCCATCTATGCTTACAACATTCCTAGAAACATGCATGAAGCTATTGCACGACAATAAGGCTGTAAAGGGATTTCAGAAACTCATTAACAGATGTGCTAGGACTGCGGCAGGAGAACTGCGCGTAGTCTGGAAGATTGGAAAGCATGTGACGAGGATGGGAAGAGAAATGAGGTTGACCGTGCAGATTGGAGAATATGAGATGGACCAAGTAATTTTGGACCTAGGATTAGACGTGAACGTTCTGTCGAAGTAGACATGGGAGCGCATGGGAAGACCTACATTGCAATGTTCTCCTATCCAGCTGCAAATGGAGAACCAACAAAAGAAAATACCTACGAGGAGATTGTAGGGAATCACCATGGATATTGAAGGGGTGATTGCGCTAGCAGAATTTGAAGTGATAGAGATTGTTGATCACAACAATCCCTACCTCACGCTCTTAGGAATTGATTGGGCCACTAACATGAACGGGGTGATTAATCTGAAGAAGCACAAGATAATTTTTGAGAGGAAGTCTCTGTGCGTAGTTATACCCTTAGACCCCGCTGAGGGATCGCGCTATATAGAGCCGGTGCGCGACTATGAAAGCGACGACGATTTGGACTGCATCTATAAGTTAACCACGTGAGAGCAAGACTGGGTAAATCCCACCATGGATGGACGAATCTCATGGGAGTGCGAAAGCTCCTGTACGTCAGATTCAGATGAAAAGATAGAGCGATGGCAGAACTGGTTACACGAGGTAACCATGCTGAACTGTAATATGATGACAAGATCGTTGCGCTGCGTATCGATAGAAGTGAAGGATCTACCTACTTATGATGGATTAGGTGAGGTAGATGCTTTCTTGGACATATTTGATAGGGAGGTGCCAGAAAAGCAACGTTTCTAGGCTTTGAAGTGGGTACTGCGCTCTATGCCTACGAGATGGTGGGGTACGCACCAAGGAAGCTTTGAGGACTAGCGCAAATATAGGAGAATGATGCGCATGCATTTTGGGAAGCCTAGAGTGCGATTAACAAAAAATACAATGGGAAGGATGATCCATGCACGCTTTTGTCTAAGTGGACGCAGGCCTATGGGGAAAAGCTGCAACCTGAGTGGGTGCATCTGTTCTGTCACACCCTGGATGTTATACCAATGAACCGGTATATAGAAACAGAGCTCTGCCATAGAACAGACGAATGGGATGTCCTATGCGAAGGGTTCGTAATGACTTTCAACTTTGAGGATGGATGGGATAGTATTGATGAAGCGCTACAAGAAGTAAAAGCAACCATCTTTAGGATGCTACGGGAGTTAGTAGAAATGATTCAGCCTGATTAGGCTGCTTAGCTAAGTTGCACGTTGCAGTGTTATAATGTAACTACTGAGGAAGAAGATGAAGGTCTGAGGAACATTGATATTCCAGAGACAAAAGGCCAGCGCGAGGTTCAAGGACCTCAGATCGAGAACCCTGACATAACTGCGCTAGTAAAGACTAAGCAAGTAAATATTGGTACAAAGGCGAAACCTAAATTTGTGAAGATAAGGGACTACTAGGACGCCGCGACAGTGGATAAGGTCGTTGAACTACTCCGTGAGTATCAAGACTTATTCCTGACCAAGTTCACGGACTTAAAGGGAATAATTGGAGACTTAGGGGTAATGCGGATCATGTTAAAACCTGACGTGAATCCAGTGAAGTAGAGACTGTATCGCTTAAACGCAAAATACAAGGAGAAAGTCTGCATAGAATTAGATAAGATGCTTGCGGCAGGCATTATCGAGCCTGTCGAGGAATCTGATTGGGTAAGTTCGATGGTGGTACAAGAAAAGAAGCAGAAGGACGAAATAAGAATATGCGTGGATCTCAGAAAGTTGAACGACGTGTGTGTACATGATCCATTCCCAACTCTGTTCACAGGTGAGGTGTTAGACAATGTAGGCGGTCAGGAAGCATATTCTTTCACTGATGGGTTGTCAAGGTACCACCAGATCAGGATCGTGCCGGAGGATAGAGGCAAGACAACCTTCGCGATGGAATAGGGTTGCTTTCAATACACTGTCATGTCGTTTGGCCTGAAGAACGCTTTTCGCGCGTAATTGTTGGCGTTCAGGGAATAGATTCATAAATTCTTGGAGGTCTATTTTGATGATTGGACTGTATTTGGGTTGGTTAGGAACCATGTAGCGAACCTGCACTTGATGTTGGATACATGCCGAAGATACCAAATCGCGCTCAACCTTAAGAAATGTATGTTCCTCATTCCTTTTGGGAACCTGTTGTGGCATGTGGTTTGTAAACAAGGGCTGATGGTAGACCCCGCAAAAATTGTGGTGATCCTGAATTTGGAAGCACCGCACAATGTGAAGCAGTTGCGCGCTACCTTGGGACATACGGGGTATTACAGAAAGTTTATCAAGAGTTATGCCCAGATCACCGCGTCGATGGAAAAGCTACTAAAGAAGGATGTCATATTCTATTGGGATGATGACTGTAAGAAGAGCCTAGATAAATTGAAGGAGAAAATGGTTACCGCGCTAATTCTTGTCTTCCCAAACTAGAAGAAGGAATTTCATATTCATGTTGATGCATCGTGTATAGCGCTGGGGGAAGTACTCACACAAGAAGGCAGAGAAGGCTTGGATCACCTTATCGTGTTCGCGAGTCACAGGCTATCTAAAGAGAAAAAGAATTATTCCACCACTGAACGTGAGGGACTGACTATGGTGTACGCGCTCCAGAAATATCGGCACTATTTGCTAGGAGGACACTTCAAGATGTATATAGATCACTTTGCGCTGAAATACTTGATCAATAAGCTTGTGTTGGGGGGCGCATATGCAGGTGGCTTTTATTGTTCCAAGAATATGATTTTGAAGTTGTTTTGAAGCCTGTACAACTAGACGCAGGACTAGATCACCTGTCGTGCATTGAGACAGGAAAGGAACCTACTAGTCTGGAGGAAGGATTACCTGATGAAAAACTCTTTGTTGTGCACGTAGCGGATGTACACTTTGAAGATATAATCCATTTTCTCATGACTGGAACTACCCCGAAAGAGTACTCCATCTAGCAGAAGAAGGAAGTAGTGGTGCGTGTGGCATATTTTTTTGTCATTGCAAGGCACCTATATAAGATGGGCAATGATGAGATACTGCGAAGGTATGTACCTAAATTTAAACGAAGCCATATCCTCGTGGACGCGCATGGGGGTGCTGCGAGAGGACACTATGTAGGAAGAGAGATTGCGCAGAAGATTCTTTGTGCAGGGTTGTGGTGGCGAACCCTTCATCAGGATTCAAAAGCACATCGCAAGGCCTGTGATGTGTGTCAAATAATAAGTAAACCATCGTGAAGGGACGAGATGCCTTTGAATTCGCAAATGATGTTGCGGCCCTTTGAAAAGTGGGCGATCGACTTCGTAGAATCTATTAAACCTGAAGAAAAAATAGGCGCGAGATATATTATCACTGCGACAGAGTACTTGACTTGTTTGGCAGAAGCGCATCCGATAAATATTGCACAGTCGCCACGGCCGCAAAGCTTCTATTTGAACACGTATTGACATGACTTGGATGTTCAAATATCTTGATGAGCGATCGTGGTACGCATTTCTTGAACGAAACAATCAACGCGCTAACAGAAGAGTTTCAGGTGTATCATTAGAAAAGCACACCATATCACCCACAAGCCAACGGGATAGTAGAAGCATTTAACAAAATATTGGAGACTACGGTGACCAAAGTATGCAACGCACAGCAAAGTGATTGGGACTTGCGCGTACCTACAGTATTATGGGCTTGTAGGATGACATGCAAGAAACTGATGGGACAAACACCTTTCCAGCTTGTCTATGGAGTGGAAGCCATAAAGCCAATGGAATACATCGTGCCTAGTCTGCGGATAATAGCGCTCATAGGTATGATGGACCGCGGAGCCCTGAAGGAGAGGCTCGTGCAGTCGGAGGAACTTGAAGAAGAATGGTTTTTTATTGGATTCCATCAGCAGGTACAAAAGTAGCGCGAAAAGGTCTGGCATGATCAACATATTAAGTTGCGCACCTTCAAGGTGAACGATTTGGTGTTACTGTATGATAGTAAGTTTGATAAATTCCTGGGAAAATTCAAAATGCATTGACTGGGACCGTATGTTATTAAAGAGGTCACAGATAGAGGTGCGGTGTAGTTGGTAAAGCTAAATGGCGAACCTTTCCCAGGCAAAGTGAATGGTAGTCGGTTGAAGCCATACACGAGTGGCTCGGCTATCTGACTAGCCAACAGAAGCATAGTCTTAGTGCTCCAGGCCGCTGAAAGGAGGCGCGGGACTATAAACAGATGTAGGGAACAGAGGAGCAGATACAAGGAAGCGGTTCGGATACAACTGTCTCTTAACAACGCGTGCAGGAGGTACAACAGGCAACTGCTCAGTGCGCTGCCGAGCTTGCAGCAGTTCAGACAGAGTTTGGAGGTCTCCGCACGAAGATCTCCGCATCGACAGAGTGACTCGAGGGTGAGTCATGATGTTTGTGTTGGGGGCCTATTGGGGGCGAGATCCCCTAAGGCACGTTTTGGGGCGTAAAGCCCAGATTTTGACCAAATCCGATGTAAAGACTGTAGGTTTTAACCCCGTACAGAAATTACCTGCATATGAATTCTAAATCACAAGAAAATAAAAAATGCGAGAGCATAACCCATAAAACACATATACACAGAGATTTCCCACTGGATCTCAAAACCGAGACTACCAGCTTGATTTTTCATTATATTCCTTTCAATGTTACAATACATATTTATACATGCCGAAGCATCCAATACCATGGACCGAAAACCATCGCATCCAAAACTATGGACAGAAAAAACCATAGGTAGGTTCACCCAACCTAATATAGGGTCCAAAA
>APFE030994652.1:120872-151851 GCA_000404065.3 Pinus taeda | reverse complement strand
AAAACAGGTGAGAAAAGCTTATTGTTCCATGAAGAAGCACAAGAATCCTATAATCTATTCTTCAGCCATCAAATCCACATTAAACAGTCCGAACACAAGGTATTCCAACAATCTCTGTTCATTAAATATCTCAAAGCATACAGCGCAAGTCTAGAAAAAAGGATTGTCAACCAACCACCCTTTAAAACCGTCCATAGGGTGGTTTATATAAAGAATATGTACAGACTTAGATCTCTTGATAAGATCTCAAGGAAAACATCTCAAAAATATCTATCAAACAGATCTGAAGTAAATCAGTGTTTGCTGCTAAATTGTACTCAAAATAAATGCATGAAAGACTATATGAGCTGCGCTAGGTCAGCTGGCATCTCGGAATAAATATCTAAGGCTGCGCATGAGGCAGCAGCCTCAAAAAATGGATTTAAAAGTGTCATTTGAGCCATGTGCTAGCCTCATAGTCATCACTGCGTATTTGGCCTGCAGCACTGCCCCCAAATGTGGCTCAATACTCTATATTTTTAATAACTGGGCATTGAATCCTTTTGTCCGCATCGTTTAGGCGGTTCCGCTGGCCTTAAGTGGCACTGATTCCTTTAAAATCTGATATGAATAGTCTTTAATAGCTTTAACTATGTTCTGGTGAGTTTTAAAGGCTTAGAGCTGCCTCTTTGACTTTGATGAAGGTCTTTGAGCTGTTCAATCACCTTTTTTAATCTCTTTATGGCAAAAATAGCTATTGTGGCGCTTTCTGCAGGCTTCTGGAGGTTTTGTCACTTGGCCGATCGAAATATTATCAAAAATGAATCAAAACTACATAATAAAGGAGGATTGCGTACTAGTAGCATGCTGAGGCCGAAATCATGTTGTCTGGAGCTAATCTAGACTGAAGCGATGCAAAATGGCCAGAGAATGACCAAATTCCCTTTGCATCTGATTCATCAGGGTCCTCTTCTGCAGTTCGACGAATCATATCTAAATCTTTGTGAATTAGCTTCTTCTTTATTGTCTTCAAACTGTTGTGCTGTTGAAGCATTTCTCATGATACATTCAGTGGAAAAGTGTCTGAATCTACAATACCCATAAGGAAGCCTAGGTACTTGGGAAGGAATTCTTCAAATTCATCAGAAATGAAAACACGCCTGACATACAACTTGATATTGGCCTTGGCATTGTAGTAACTTTCATAAAGGTCATGGGGTGCCTTTGGCGGAATAAACAGAATGGACTTGAACTCAACATCACCTTCTGCAGTGAAGTGGCTCCATGCTAAGGGTTTTTCCTCACTAAAATCCTCTGCCAGAGAATGGTAGAATCTGGCATATTCTTCATCAGTGACCTCCTTTGGATTCCGGAACCAGACTGCCTTGACATCATTTAGAGGTTCCCATTCATAAGTTGTTTCCTTGACTGTCTTCGTCTTAAACTTGCTTTCAGTTTCCTCGCCCTCTGATTCTTCTTCATCTGAGGAACTTTCACTCTTTTCCTCTTCCTCGCTGGATTCTGATTCTTCATCTGCTGGGACCTCTACATCAACTTCTTTGCTTGCCCAGAGATAGATGGGGAAATTAATGAATTCAGAATATTTCTTTACCAGATCTTTCAATTTAGTCTCATCTAAATATTAGCTGGCTTCATCTTTAAGGTGCAATCTGGTCTCTGTGCCACGTCCAAGTGGTTCATTCTCTGTATATTCAGATACCGCAAAAGCTCCATCAGCTTTTGATTCCCATATGTACTGTTTGTCATCATTGTTCTTGCTAATAACTTCCACATGGTCAGCAACTAGGTAGACTGAATAAAATCCTACTCCAAACTGGCCAATAAGGTTCAAATCTCCACCTTTTTGCATTTGTTCCAGAAAAGCTGAAGTTCTAGATTTGGCAATTGTCCCCAGATTTTTTATGAGATCCTCCTTAGTCATTCCTATCCCACGATCTCGGATTGATAGTATCTTTTTTTCTTTATCCAATTTGATCTTGATGTCGAGCCTGGTGTTGTCACCTTCTCCCAGCACATTCTTGATTGTAACCAAACACGACATAATGAAAATCATAGGCTTTCCACTTTATATGACCAGTTTCTGATTGTCTAGGCAAAAATGATCCTACAGAATTATCAACACGCCAAAAATGCATGCATCTTGCTCTCGAAGTTCAATTGGGGATAACTGAAGAAAACATAATCCTTAAGAGGGCATGGTGTTACTAAAGCAGCTGAAACACATAGAGAAGAAGATAATGATGGTTGTTCCCTCCCTCTTGATACAACACAACCTAGTGCAACATAGCCTTCAGGTGGAATTGGCATCCAAACTCTGCATTTGCTTTGATCAGGATTATCGTGTGCGCATTGAGACACATCAGTCTCTCTAATATCTGATTCTAACAGTTTTATCTGTTCTCTCTCTGAACAGTAATTGTCTGATGATGACCAAACAAGTTCAAAATGTAAAGGTCTCTTTACTTTAGCAAAACTTGTGTTTAATGCAAGAACACCTTTTGATGGAGGTTCATCCACAGGGGTTACACAGTCCCCTAGTACAGCAAAGCCGGGAGGAGTTTGGGGTCTCCAAAAAACATATTTTTGATTAAAAGACAAGCTTTCATCCACCCAGATTCTTTTGAACTGTGAACAAACCACAGTAGCTTTCCTTGATGTTGTGCTGAGGAAAGCCACAATGTCTTCCTGGAGCTTTATGAATAGTTGCAATATGATATATGAAAAATTTGTTAACATGTCAGAAATAGCTTCATGAATGTTGGTCTTTCCCGCGACCTTTGAGAATTTAAAATTTGTATCAAAAGGCTCAACCACTCTAACACCACTGCTGGCCTGAACTGTCAATCCAAGGGCCTTTGCATTCAGATCTATATTATCTCCTTTCTTTTGCATTGTTTTTCTTCCAATGAAGCCCCTAAGGTAAGCATAGGTACCACCTATGATTTCTGCTGCAAACTTTGAACAGGTCCAGAATGAATCTCCCAAAGGACATCCAACCTGCATCAACATTTTCAGTTTGTCCATCAACGGGGATGAGTGGTGGTCTTTCTGTTTTGGCAGAAGCAGGCAAACTTTTCTTGGATGGCTTGTTCTGCTCCAGAACATATATACCAACAGAACGACCATAGTATTCAAGTCCAATGTACAAAGGGACTAATCATACCCAGTATATACATCCTTCCAATGCTTTAAGATATGCATGTCACTTTATAAATATGATTGAAGAATTCATAATTGAACTATCCAGGAATCAATATCTTTGCGTATTAGGTTGTTTCTTCATCATCATGGAAAATATCGATTTCTACTTTCTTATATATGAAGCAGCTAGCAAATGCAACATAGATGCATAGGAACAGTGCAGCCAGAGACCAATAAAAGTAGTCCAAATGAGCTCTGTTCAGGTTGTCAGCAAACCAGCTCTGCTTCTTCCCTCTACTACTTAGTTTCTCAAGAATAGAAATATAAAAACTGCTCAAGAAACTACCTATGTCGAAAACACTCAAATAGAGAGCGATACCTAAGCTTCTCATTGTGTCAGGTATTTGATCATAAAAGTACTCTTGCAGTCTGATCATTGCAAAAAACATCTGATATACCAAATAGTATGTATTGTGGAAGCAACCAAAAAATGCTCAATGGAATCGTGGCATGGGGCATATCTTCCAATCCATTCTCCTTTGCCACTTGGAGCCTTTTCATTTCTGTCAAGGCAGCAACAATCATAGAAAGAATGGAAGTAAATATACCAATACCTATCCTCTGAAGCAGTGTTATACCACGCTCGATTTTGGTTATTTTTCTGGCCACCGGAACAAATATGCGATCATACACAGGCACAAGCACAGAAAATAGAGAGGCTAATGAAGTTTTGTAAAGATGCGGCAGGAATCTCAAAGTTGTCACCAATCTTTCTATCCATTGTGCTTCCCTGTTTTGTGAAGAATGTCGGGGATTGTGCAAAGACAACCCCATACATCAAACAAGCCACCCAAATGGGTAACAATCTTAGAACAAGTTTCACCTCTTCAACCTGTGTAATTGTGCATAGTCATCAACTGCCACAGTTGCCTTGTCAAGAAACCTTAGCTGATTTGTAGGAAAAAATCTCTCTACTGTTTTCAACCTTTAAAAGTTGTTCTTCTTGAATAACATATATTTTCTTTTCTCCCAGAGAAGGAACAGAGACATTCCATTTACAGATACTGGCTACAAAGACTTGGGCGATTCTAGTGAATGGACTATCACCAGGCAGTTTATGTCGATACAATCTTGTCCCACACATGAAAACAGAGAGTGCTATTGCCATTGCCAAGGTTGGGATACAAAACCCCAAGCCCCATCCAACATTCTTCTTGAATGTACATGAGCACAGATATAGACACAACCAAACCACTAGACCTTCCAAAGTACCACCAATTGAAGAATGAACTCTTGTGCTTCCTCTCATCTGGCTCTCAGTCATCACACTGGTCTGCCCCAAATGCTTGCAGACAAGGTTTGTGCCTCCTTGCCTCAGTAGCAAATATGGAACATTGCGACATGCAAAGTATGACATATTTGGCCTGTAAACATGTCGATCATGAAAGATGAATACTTGCTATGAGCAGGAGGCTAACACGAGGATCGCGGATATCCAAATTGCGATGAACAGAGGATTTAGCAGGCCGAAGTCAGAGGCGCAATTGATCATTGGATTCAAAGAGTTCACAATGCTACCAGGCGAGACTCCTTGGGAGCTGGATCAGAAGCTAAAGTGCACGATTCGCGAAGCTAATATGACTTTGAAGGATGGACATCACTGCGAATGGTTTGTAGCATCACCGACGCCGCATTTGAGGAACGCGTTGTTGCAACAGAGGTTAACGACTTAGGTAGAGGCCTTGGAGATCACGATGAGGCTGCATGAGACCACGATATAGGATCCTAACTTGGGAGTTCAGCAGATCCACACACAGTTGAAAAACTTATGCCTTGAGATGCAAAGTCTGAAACAGGACAGGACAGCCCAACCAGAAGTGTGCGAAGAGGTATGGTGCGTTAAATGTATGGGTCAGGGTCATGACAAGGACCACTGCTTGGTATTTGAAAATTACCTCGCGGGAGGAGGACCGATGTCGTTAAGACTGGAGGCACAAGCAGGACCTAGCGCGGCGCCTGCTTTGTGGTGCGTGATTTGTCAAATAGGAGGAAAGCATGTTACGGACAACCGCCATTTGTTACAGAAGTACACACAGAATTCACAACAATGGTTCTGTATTTTTTGTCGAACGGTTGGACACAATGAGCGCACTTGTAGAAGATATGAGCTGATGATGGATAGAACTCCTACCTACAGAGTTCAAGCCAAATCACGGCCCCTTAACTAGAACGCAAGAATGGCGTGAACCGGATTTCAGGGGTGCGAGTGAGGCCAAGGTGGAGGAGGACCTGGAAGAGGTCGTGGACAGCTGATATGCTACAATTACGGAGGGCCAGGATATTATGCCCGTGGTTGTAAGAATCCAATGCGTCCATCATGTCTGTATTGTACCTTGTTTGATCATGAGATAGAGAATTGTCCTACGCTGATAGCTAGGATACGTGACAAGGGAGTTCTACCATCTCCCCCGACTCAGAACCTGCAGAGGATGAGGTCTGAGCCGCAAGAGAAAGATCCAAATGTGAACATTGTGCTTCGAAATGGAACCGCGACGGGAGATGATAAAGGTGAACAGCCCAAAGATAGTACTTGGGTTCGCAAGGCTCTGAAGAAAGAAGTAGAGTTTGATTTGGAGCGCGCTAAGGAAAACTTGATGGAAGCTAAGAAGAGCTTCGTTGATGCCTCCACTTCAGGAAGCAAGGATAGACCAGAGCCGGAAATGGACCCATCTATGCTTACAACATTCCTAGAAACATGCATGAAGCTATTGCACGACAATAAGGCTGTAAAGGGATTTCAGAAACTCATTAACAGATGTGCTAGGACTGCGGCAGGAGAACTGCGCGTAGTCTGGAAGATTGGAAAGCATGTGACGAGGATGGGAAGAGAAATGAGGTTGACCGTGCAGATTGGAGAATATGAGATGGACCAAGTAATTTTGGACCTAGGATTAGACGTGAACGTTCTGTCGAAGTAGACATGGGAGCGCATGGGAAGACCTACATTGCAATGTTCTCCTATCCAGCTGCAAATGGAGAACCAACAAAAGAAAATACCTACGAGGAGATTGTAGGGAATCACCATGGATATTGAAGGGGTGATTGCGCTAGCAGAATTTGAAGTGATAGAGATTGTTGATCACAACAATCCCTACCTCACGCTCTTAGGAATTGATTGGGCCACTAACATGAACGGGGTGATTAATCTGAAGAAGCACAAGATAATTTTTGAGAGGAAGTCTCTGTGCGTAGTTATACCCTTAGACCCCGCTGAGGGATCGCGCTATATAGAGCCGGTGCGCGACTATGAAAGCGACGACGATTTGGACTGCATCTATAAGTTAACCACGTGAGAGCAAGACTGGGTAAATCCCACCATGGATGGACGAATCTCATGGGAGTGCGAAAGCTCCTGTACGTCAGATTCAGATGAAAAGATAGAGCGATGGCAGAACTGGTTACACGAGGTAACCATGCTGAACTGTAATATGATGACAAGATCGTTGCGCTGCGTATCGATAGAAGTGAAGGATCTACCTACTTATGATGGATTAGGTGAGGTAGATGCTTTCTTGGACATATTTGATAGGGAGGTGCCAGAAAAGCAACGTTTCTAGGCTTTGAAGTGGGTACTGCGCTCTATGCCTACGAGATGGTGGGGTACGCACCAAGGAAGCTTTGAGGACTAGCGCAAATATAGGAGAATGATGCGCATGCATTTTGGGAAGCCTAGAGTGCGATTAACAAAAAATACAATGGGAAGGATGATCCATGCACGCTTTTGTCTAAGTGGACGCAGGCCTATGGGGAAAAGCTGCAACCTGAGTGGGTGCATCTGTTCTGTCACACCCTGGATGTTATACCAATGAACCGGTATATAGAAACAGAGCTCTGCCATAGAACAGACGAATGGGATGTCCTATGCGAAGGGTTCGTAATGACTTTCAACTTTGAGGATGGATGGGATAGTATTGATGAAGCGCTACAAGAAGTAAAAGCAACCATCTTTAGGATGCTACGGGAGTTAGTAGAAATGATTCAGCCTGATTAGGCTGCTTAGCTAAGTTGCACGTTGCAGTGTTATAATGTAACTACTGAGGAAGAAGATGAAGGTCTGAGGAACATTGATATTCCAGAGACAAAAGGCCAGCGCGAGGTTCAAGGACCTCAGATCGAGAACCCTGACATAACTGCGCTAGTAAAGACTAAGCAAGTAAATATTGGTACAAAGGCGAAACCTAAATTTGTGAAGATAAGGGACTACTAGGACGCCGCGACAGTGGATAAGGTCGTTGAACTACTCCGTGAGTATCAAGACTTATTCCTGACCAAGTTCACGGACTTAAAGGGAATAATTGGAGACTTAGGGGTAATGCGGATCATGTTAAAACCTGACGTGAATCCAGTGAAGTAGAGACTGTATCGCTTAAACGCAAAATACAAGGAGAAAGTCTGCATAGAATTAGATAAGATGCTTGCGGCAGGCATTATCGAGCCTGTCGAGGAATCTGATTGGGTAAGTTCGATGGTGGTACAAGAAAAGAAGCAGAAGGACGAAATAAGAATATGCGTGGATCTCAGAAAGTTGAACGACGTGTGTGTACATGATCCATTCCCAACTCTGTTCACAGGTGAGGTGTTAGACAATGTAGGCGGTCAGGAAGCATATTCTTTCACTGATGGGTTGTCAAGGTACCACCAGATCAGGATCGTGCCGGAGGATAGAGGCAAGACAACCTTCGCGATGGAATAGGGTTGCTTTCAATACACTGTCATGTCGTTTGGCCTGAAGAACGCTTTTCGCGCGTAATTGTTGGCGTTCAGGGAATAGATTCATAAATTCTTGGAGGTCTATTTTGATGATTGGACTGTATTTGGGTTGGTTAGGAACCATGTAGCGAACCTGCACTTGATGTTGGATACATGCCGAAGATACCAAATCGCGCTCAACCTTAAGAAATGTATGTTCCTCATTCCTTTTGGGAACCTGTTGTGGCATGTGGTTTGTAAACAAGGGCTGATGGTAGACCCCGCAAAAATTGTGGTGATCCTGAATTTGGAAGCACCGCACAATGTGAAGCAGTTGCGCGCTACCTTGGGACATACGGGGTATTACAGAAAGTTTATCAAGAGTTATGCCCAGATCACCGCGTCGATGGAAAAGCTACTAAAGAAGGATGTCATATTCTATTGGGATGATGACTGTAAGAAGAGCCTAGATAAATTGAAGGAGAAAATGGTTACCGCGCTAATTCTTGTCTTCCCAAACTAGAAGAAGGAATTTCATATTCATGTTGATGCATCGTGTATAGCGCTGGGGGAAGTACTCACACAAGAAGGCAGAGAAGGCTTGGATCACCTTATCGTGTTCGCGAGTCACAGGCTATCTAAAGAGAAAAAGAATTATTCCACCACTGAACGTGAGGGACTGACTATGGTGTACGCGCTCCAGAAATATCGGCACTATTTGCTAGGAGGACACTTCAAGATGTATATAGATCACTTTGCGCTGAAATACTTGATCAATAAGCTTGTGTTGGGGGGCGCATATGCAGGTGGCTTTTATTGTTCCAAGAATATGATTTTGAAGTTGTTTTGAAGCCTGTACAACTAGACGCAGGACTAGATCACCTGTCGTGCATTGAGACAGGAAAGGAACCTACTAGTCTGGAGGAAGGATTACCTGATGAAAAACTCTTTGTTGTGCACGTAGCGGATGTACACTTTGAAGATATAATCCATTTTCTCATGACTGGAACTACCCCGAAAGAGTACTCCATCTAGCAGAAGAAGGAAGTAGTGGTGCGTGTGGCATATTTTTTTGTCATTGCAAGGCACCTATATAAGATGGGCAATGATGAGATACTGCGAAGGTATGTACCTAAATTTAAACGAAGCCATATCCTCGTGGACGCGCATGGGGGTGCTGCGAGAGGACACTATGTAGGAAGAGAGATTGCGCAGAAGATTCTTTGTGCAGGGTTGTGGTGGCGAACCCTTCATCAGGATTCAAAAGCACATCGCAAGGCCTGTGATGTGTGTCAAATAATAAGTAAACCATCGTGAAGGGACGAGATGCCTTTGAATTCGCAAATGATGTTGCGGCCCTTTGAAAAGTGGGCGATCGACTTCGTAGAATCTATTAAACCTGAAGAAAAAATAGGCGCGAGATATATTATCACTGCGACAGAGTACTTGACTTGTTTGGCAGAAGCGCATCCGATAAATATTGCACAGTCGCCACGGCCGCAAAGCTTCTATTTGAACACGTATTGACATGACTTGGATGTTCAAATATCTTGATGAGCGATCGTGGTACGCATTTCTTGAACGAAACAATCAACGCGCTAACAGAAGAGTTTCAGGTGTATCATTAGAAAAGCACACCATATCACCCACAAGCCAACGGGATAGTAGAAGCATTTAACAAAATATTGGAGACTACGGTGACCAAAGTATGCAACGCACAGCAAAGTGATTGGGACTTGCGCGTACCTACAGTATTATGGGCTTGTAGGATGACATGCAAGAAACTGATGGGACAAACACCTTTCCAGCTTGTCTATGGAGTGGAAGCCATAAAGCCAATGGAATACATCGTGCCTAGTCTGCGGATAATAGCGCTCATAGGTATGATGGACCGCGGAGCCCTGAAGGAGAGGCTCGTGCAGTCGGAGGAACTTGAAGAAGAATGGTTTTTTATTGGATTCCATCAGCAGGTACAAAAGTAGCGCGAAAAGGTCTGGCATGATCAACATATTAAGTTGCGCACCTTCAAGGTGAACGATTTGGTGTTACTGTATGATAGTAAGTTTGATAAATTCCTGGGAAAATTCAAAATGCATTGACTGGGACCGTATGTTATTAAAGAGGTCACAGATAGAGGTGCGGTGTAGTTGGTAAAGCTAAATGGCGAACCTTTCCCAGGCAAAGTGAATGGTAGTCGGTTGAAGCCATACACGAGTGGCTCGGCTATCTGACTAGCCAACAGAAGCATAGTCTTAGTGCTCCAGGCCGCTGAAAGGAGGCGCGGGACTATAAACAGATGTAGGGAACAGAGGAGCAGATACAAGGAAGCGGTTCGGATACAACTGTCTCTTAACAACGCGTGCAGGAGGTACAACAGGCAACTGCTCAGTGCGCTGCCGAGCTTGCAGCAGTTCAGACAGAGTTTGGAGGTCTCCGCACGAAGATCTCCGCATCGACAGAGTGAACTCGAGGGTGAGTCCTGATCTTCGTGTTGGGGGCCTATTGGGGTCGAGATCCCCTAGTTCACTACGTAGGTTAGTTGTGGAAAGAATATAACACAACCCAACAAAGACTACACGGTTTGTGGGCGCAGAGCGCAAGGATTGTAAATGAGTCATAGGGTTGTCCGCCTCATTTTTGTAATGTAATGTCAGCTTTAGAGATCTACCCATGGTTCGCGGACCATAGCATTGTATAAATAGATTGAGGCTCTAAGTTGTAAAAGGGAATAACCACGGAAGTCGGTAAGATCTAATGATGATGAATTGAGTCTAAGTTGAAGTGTAAAGTCGAGTCTTTGGGTTGTAAAGTAGGAGAAGGCTCTGTAGCTGAGCGCGTAAAGGCCTAGTAGTCCACAGTTGAGTGCGCAGGGTGAGTCGAGTCTGTAACTGTTGAAGAAAATAATAAAGAGAAGTTTCTTATCATTCTGTGTGTCTTTTTCCTGTTTTATGGATTGAAGTATATTGGGTATGAATTGCAAGTTTACTGTTTATTTGTTGCGCGAACTTATATGAATGTGTTCAATAAGTGAATATAAGATAAGTATATGTTTATGTGAAGTTATCTAACAGTTATAAGAAGATAAGTAAGATCTGCATTGTAACTTAGGGAAAGAGCGCAGAACGTTGCCTTAGCAGCATGAAATCTCCTTAGCCCCTGATTAGGGTTGCGCGAAGACGATTATAACAGAGCGCGAAGGCCTCGTAGGATAGGAGAGTGCGTGAAGTGGCCTGTGCGAAGGTATTCACAGTTGAACTAAACCAACCCCTTAGACATCTCACGGGTGCAGAAACTTGGTTCCAGCATCCCCCCATACTGCGTCGGGTGAGACCTCAGTGCGCGCTCCGCGAGCTGTTGCCGAAAGGACCAGTGGTACAGGGATTTGTTTGGCTAAATAACTCTGAACCTGGGTCAGGCTCCCTCAAGCCAATAACATTGATGTTCCTGTTGAACACTCGTCCATACATATGTTTTCCAGTTAATAACTTGAGTTAATTCATGACCGACCCACTTCATGCACATTGGGTTGCTACCACACACATTATGAGATATTAGAATGGGGCGATCATGTTAATTTTTGGAAACTCGGGGATAAATTCCCTCCTTTGGACAATCTTCCTCATCAAGAAAGACCCCTCCTAGCCCTTGGAAGAATTTAATTTGGTTAAAGAAAAATATATTTTAATATGGAAACCCACATGTGCACAACAAGGACAGACTGGCCCAAAAGGAAATTGGACTCCCATGGATGGCTCTAAATACAAGTCAAGTGACCCCCATTTGGACATCATCATCATCATTCTTCTTTCTTTGGTTTGGCTAGCATAGATCTGAAGTGGTTCATGAAGATTGGTTCGTATAGGTCCGAAATTGCAGGGTCTGAAGCTCGCATGTATGATCTAGAGTTTTGATTTGCAACCTAGGGTTGTCACAGGAAATTTTCGGTTGCAACTACGGGTCCACAGGCTTATCCGTGCAGTTGGAGGGTTTCAACAACATGCACGTACACTCTCTCTATGTGGCTAAAAACTAGGGTTTTATTTCATCAGTTGATTATAGAATTTAGCAGTTGACCGCAAGCTTCAAAATCATCATTTTTTATTATTAGCATTCTAATGGGTTCATCTCTTGGATGTTGTTTAGTTGATTTTGATGGATAGTTTTGTGGTTGAAGATATGGATCATTGTACTCTTTATTTGTTGAAACATTCAATGAAAATCTAATAAGAATAAGAATTTGAAATGGTTTCCCCACTTGTGGGGTTTTTCCCTGGTCTCTGACCAAGCCAGGTGTCTCTATGTGAATGTTTTTATTCCATTGTTCCTTTATGTTCTACTTCATTGATGATGATATTGTTCTTTCTATATACTTGCAAATGTTGTTGAATAATGCTATGATGATATGGGATGAATTAAATGAGTAAAATAATGAAATGAAATTATCTAAAGAAAAGAACAATATAGCCCTACGAAAAATTAACATATCAACCTTGGTCTGAGATATCCCTCCAGAGACATGAGAATGCATGGATACACCAATTCTAACTAGGTTGGAAACGTTATTGAGAGGAAAATCACATTTTGTGTCGCTTTAGCTTGGGATCTACCATGATATCTTAGATGAGCAAGAACATAAGTTTATGACTTGAGTACGTCAAAGGCAGAGTGCATTGTTGCTAGCATGGCTAGTTGCGAGGCAGTTTGGTTAAGGAAGCTCTTTGGAGAATTGTTTGATCAAATACTTGATACAACAATGATATATTGTGACAACAAGAGTGGGATCCGATTGGAAAAGAATCTCGTATATAGTTGGGACAAAGATATCTTCATGTATTGAGTGTTGGAAAATGTAACTAGGTTCGGTCTTTATTAATGTATTTGAATCATCATAAAATGTACTTGTCGAGAGAATAAAGAAAAGATTTTTTATTATTGTATCAATGACTTATTAAAGCATGGGTTTCATGCTTGGGTCATCATTATATTAGTCAAAGTCCCCATTGTGGACTCCTAGGATTAATATTGAGTCAATAGAGTCATTGTATGTTTAAAGAGATCCTTCTTGGGCTTTTGAATCATGTAAAAAGGTTTATTATTGATTCAAATGTAATTTATGTAATCTCCACACCAATTCAGACTAAAGGAGATCAAGTTGGCCTAAGGACACAAATTCAACCTCACTTGGAGCATATAAATAGAAGGAAGTCGAATTCATTTGGAGGATCTCATCTCGAGAAAGTTAGATATCTCTAAGGAAGTTGGAGAAGTGCGAAGTGTGTCAAAGAAGTCTAAAGGAAGTGTGAGTTGGGTCAAATATAAGGGTAAGGAAGAAGTCGAAGTTGTTGGGTGGAAGTGTCGTTGTAAAGGGGTTGAAGATCTGGAAGGTTGACTTGGTGCAAAGGGAAGGTTTGGTCTTTGTCTAGGTTGAAGAGTCTCAAAGAATACTATTGAAGGAAGAGAACTTTTTGACTGGGTTCTCCCCTCCAGGGGGGGGTTTCCATGGCATAGTGCCTACATCTTGTGCCTTTTGTTTTTTGATATTCATACGCTCATAATATGGTAATTTCTTGATGAAAGAGAAGATAATAAAGAAGTAAAAGAAGCCAACATAACTCACAAATAATTATCAAGAAATCAAACCCTAATCTATTTGTATTGATTTCTCAACATGTTATCAAAGCTAAGGTCAAGAAAAGTTAAATATCACTTTGTTGGCATGGATTCTCCCTCTTTGATAAACTACATGTGAATGGGTATCAACACTACTGGAAGATGGATCAAGAAGGTCATCTACTACTTATTCAACAAGGTCAAAAGTTAAGGATTCTTGGCTGCTCTTACAGGTTCTCTTAACAATGACAATGCATGGATCATTGATAGTAGAGCATCAAGACACATGACAGGAGAAAGTAAACAACTTCATACACTACCAAAGGAGCCATATTCTCATGTAGTGGAATTTGGTGGCAACAAAAGCTATGTTATTAGAGGCTTGAGATCAACATCATTGAAGCTAGAAAATGGATCGAAGCTACACCTCAACAACATACTATATGTTTTCGGTTTGAAAAAGAAATTGCTTTTTATTTCTTGTTTAGAAGATAAAAGAGATATAGTTTCTTTTATTGATGGAAAAGTACTGGTTTGGGTAAAATACTCTAGCATTGATAAAGCTAGGGTTATTGGAGTTCGTGAAGGAAGCCTTTATCAAGTTATTACACTACCTTCTCAAGCTTTGGTTCATATGGAAATCTATCCCATTGAGCTATGGAATAGGAGGTATGGTCATCTATACTATAAGGTCATCCCTACTCTTAGTCAATTGGTTCATGACATCCCAAATATGAAGTTAGATCATGAAGGAGTGTGCAAGAGATGCTCTTTGGGAAAACATACAAGAAATCCATTTTCGAATAGTGAAACTAGGTCTAAAGAGATATTAAACCTCATCCATTCTGATGTGTGTGGGCCCATGTCTGACAAATCACTTGGAGGTCATCTCTACTATGTAACATTCATTGATGACCATTCTAGAAAGACATGGCTCTACCTTCTCAAAACAAAAGATAAAGTATTTGAAAAGTTCAAAGAGTGTAGATCTGAAGTGGAAATCCTAACCGAAAGAAAGGTAAAAACCCTAAGGTTCGACAATGGTGGGGAATACATTTCTAACGAATTGATTTCATATTGTAAGAAAACAGGAATTAAGAGGGAGCTCATTGTTCCCTATTATCCTAAACAAAATGGAGTGTCCGAAAGGAAGAATAGGTCAATTGAAGAAGGCATTCGAACTATGCTCCTTGATCAAGACCTACCAAAATTCTTATGGGGAGAAGCAACAATGATAGTCGTGTACTTTAAAATAGAATTCCTCATAGAGGTCTTAATAATATAACACCTGAAGAAGTATTCATAGGAAAAAGCCAAGTGAGGATCACCTCTGAATCTTTGGAATTCTAGCATACATCCATGTTCCAAAGGACAAGCGAAATAAGTTGGACTCTACAAGTATCAAGGGAATATTCATTGGATATAATCTCTCCTCAAAAGCATATAGAATCTACATTAAGGAAGGAAGACATATTGAAGTAAGTTGGGATGTCATATTCGATGAAAATCAAGCCTACAAGAAATCAAAGGATATTCTTATTGATTATGTGTAACAAACTAAATTTATATAAAAATAAACACAAATAATGTATAAACAACAAATAATATTAAATAATTAATTAGTTAGCAATTAACGAAAAGTATGTCCCTAAAGGACATAATTGTTTGTAAAAGGGTACTTGGCTATATATACAGGTTCCTCATTCTCATTGTATCATCATTCTTAATACATTTTAATATATAATATTTGTATCCTCAATGGATATCCTTATATTCCAAGTCTTCTGGAGTATTTAACGAGAAGTACAAACTTTGCTCGCTTTTTTTGGTATCAACATTGTTCGATCCTTTGGTCGTTCAACCACTGCACAAAATCGAACTTTGCTCGCTTTTTTTGGTATCAACATTGTTCGATCCTTTGGTCGTTCAACCACTGCACAAAATCGTATTCTCCGATCCAGGTCTTTGAACATCAAATTCATCAACATTGTTGCTGTTGAAACGTTTTGCTATAAGAATTTGGAGTTTTTTCATTTTTCTATCAAGCATTTGACCAATCAATAAAAAAGAAGGAATAATAATAAATTAATATATATGGAAGAGAAAATAAAAAATAAAATAAATAAGAAAAATGAAATTATAGAGAAAAAAATAAATAATAATACATAATAAAATTATATATTATAAAAACATTTAAAAAAATAAGAAAAAGAATGATATGAATTTTTGGTGAGTGTGGTAAATAAAAATAAAGAATCAATATAAAAAATTTATGTTTAAAAAATAAAAACAAAAAAACACCATCACTTACCTGTGGCCGTGACCATTTGCACCCAACGTCGACTACCCGATAGCAAGCAATCGTTGCTTTCGCCCCCTCTTGCAATCCTGTCGTCAATCAAATCTGCCTTTGCCCTAAGATCACCGTTCTTAAGCCACCGCTTCTGCAGCTGCAACAACCACTCATCTGCCATAATCATAACATCCAGTTCGCCCAACACTAGGAGTTTCCCACATTAAATGTGGTTTCCATGTAACTAATCAAACAATCAGTCCCTGCTTAATCTATCTTTCAAAACTACTAACAATGTCATTGTACAACTGCACCATAACCTTCCCCACCCGATCGACAGAGTATTTTTAGCACACTCGACATTTGTGTCCACCAATCCATACAATTGGTTTTAGTAAGAAAAAAAATACATTATTTGCTAATTAAGTACCAGCCGTCTTCAAAAAGTCGTACACTATTTAAGAATTCAAAAGTTGCCTTGAGTTAAGGAGAATGGGCATGAGTTTTCATGCATTAAGACTTTGACTTTTTTTTTACAAGTAAAGAAAGTTATAAAGTGAAAATAATAATTACTAAAGTTATTAAAGGGGTATTTAATGAAAGTGGAGTGCAGGGTCAAAAAAATAAAATTAAGGTGATCATATCTAAGTGAAGTGATGGATAGTATTAAAACCATATATATATTAAAAGAAGTTATGAAAATAGGTATTTAATAAAGGTGGAGTAAAGGGTAAAAAAATAAAATTAAGGTGATCATATTTAAGTGAAGTGATGGATGGTATTAAAACCATATATATATATGAAAAGAAGTTACGAAGATAGGTATTTAATAAAAGTGGAGTAAAAGGTCAAAAAAATAAAATTAAGGTGATTATATCTAAGTGATGGATGGTATTAAAACCATATATATTAAAAGAAGTTATGAAAATAGGTACTAAGTAATTGGAAAAAGATAATTACAAAGGGGAGAAAATATCAAAAGATAATTACAAAGAGGAGAAAATATCAATATCAAATTATTATAGATATTAAAAAAAGCGCCGTTAGAGAAAAAAAATTATATTTATATAATATATATATTAAAAATTACTAAAAAAAGTTTTTATTAGGAGAGAAAAAGGGCGATACATGATACCTGAAGTCTTCTCGACATAACAATGAGATCAATTCATTGAAAAAATGATGGACTCAATTTAAAATGACAAAAGAAAAAAGGTTTTTTATAATGGTCTTTCAGTTATATATCACAAAGTAATTACATTAAAAGGAAGTATCCAACGCAGAGAAGTTAATGTCGCCATCAACCCAAGCAACGATAAAAATTATATCGACATCAACTTGGCAAATCAGCGATTAATTTCGGATCTAAGCATTGGTGTAAGTAAAAATATTTTTGACCAAAAAGAGTATAAATTAGCAATCTACAAGGACAGATAAAAAGACTGACATCATACTCAATCAACCTTGGTTTAAGGATTTGGGTATATCATGTTAAACATAGAGAAACAAGTTTTGACGTTTCCTTATAAAGGGAAGATGGTCACGTTTCGAGACATAACAAGTAAATCAAAATCGATAAAATCTTCATTAGAAGACCTTAAGGATATCTCAGACTTGATGTTTCAAGATAACAAAAAAACTATATCAAAGAACCAAAAAGAGTTTGAAGAAGTCATCTGCAGCAAAGACAAAGAAATTTCGCGCCTCAAAGATCACCAAGAAAAACTACTCGAACAAGTCAAGAAAGCTAAAGCATCAAAGAAGGAACTTAAGGAGTGTTTATTAGAACAAGAAGAAGAAAATTTATGTTTAAAGAGTCTTAATCAAACATTAGTAGAACAAATCAAGTGTATAAAAGAGGAGAAGCATCAAGGCCAAAATAAAGTTAACTCAAAAAATGAGGATCACTTACGTCTCAAAAATTATAATCAAAATCTGCTCAAATAGATTAAAAAACTTAAGGACGAAAATAAATCATTGATGAATAAGTTCAAAGAACTTGTCGCAAAGGAAGCATCAAAACCTCTAGATGTAGCAGTGCAAACTAAAGAAACAAACATCAATACCACTAACCTCGCAGTTCAGGGAAATCCAAAGCCTATTGAAGTAAAAACTTACTCATAGGTTGTCGTTCAAACATAGTACACCCCAAATAAGGATTCAGTAGTTAAGTCAACAACAACAATGCCTAATGGAAATCAGGAAATTGCCATGCAAAGTCGTTTCAAGAATTTGATAATCAAATTACACATCTTGAAGGAGGGATTCCTATACTAGATCAATATGTGGAATCTTCTTTTGAAGCACTCTCCCCCACATGAAGCTCCAGCCACTGATGATACATTGAGTGATATGATTGACAAAATTGGGAGACTCATTCTTGATTCGGTCCCAACACAGTAAACTGAATAGCCTAGGCCATCTCAGAAAGGTCCTCCAAAATCGCTGACAAAGACACTTGAAAGTGTTCATCCTGATGAGGTTGGAAAGACAAGAACAAGAAATTCAACCAAGCAAAATGGAGGTGATGTAGATGATTCTGATTCACCTATTGATATGGATGTTTCTTATGGTTGTGCACTGAATTTGTCTACAAATTTTGAACCAACTTCCTTCAAATAAGCCGCTTCTCGTGATGAATGGAAAGAAGTGATGCAAAAGGAATATGATGTCTTGATAAAGAATGACACTTGGAAGTTGGTTGATCCCCCATTGGGAACCAAACCAATTGGATGCAAGTGGGTCTACAAGAACAAGTATAAAGTTGATGGCTCACTTGACAAGCGCAAAGCCAGGCTTGTGGCAAAGGGTTTTGCACAAAAAAAATGGGTCTATTATGAGGAGAATTTTTCCCCCATAGCAAAATGGGATACCATTCGAACACTCTTTGCCTTGGCAGCTCAGAACGGTTGGAAAGTCCATCAAATGGATGTTAAAACTTCTTTCTTGAATGGAGATTTGAAAGAGTGTTTTTATGTCCCATCCAGAAGGACTTGTTGTGAAGGGCCAAGAACACTAGGTATGCAAGCTTGTGAAATCCACGTATACCCACAAGCAAGCACCGCGAGCCTGGTATGAAAAGTTAACTGAGCATCTTCTGAAACTCAACTTCAAATATTATGATCTTGATGATGCAACTCTGTTTGTCAAGAAAATTGGAAAAACAATTGTATATTTTGTGGTGTATGTAAATGATCTTTTGATGTTAGGGAATAATGAGAGCTACATTGCATCCATAAAGAAGGAATTGAGGAAAGGTTTTGAAATGACTGACTTGGGCTATGTTCACTATTATCTTGGTATTGAAGTAACTCAACATTTGAAGTTTATATTCCTCTCTCAAAAGAAGTACATTGGAGATCTATTGAACATGTTTGGCATGGTTGAGTGCAATCATTTGACTACTCCAATGGAACAGAACTTGAAGCTCACATCCTTTGAAGGAAAAGAATTTGAGGATGCAACAAAGTATAGACATCTTGTAGGAAGTCTCAACTACCTGACTACTACCAGACTGGACATTTCATTTGTTGTTGAAATCCTCTCCAGGTTTATGCAAAAGCCTTGTGAGGGACATTGGTTTGCTGCAAAAAAAGTTCTAAAGTATTTGAAGGGAACTCAAGACTTTGGACTCAAGTATACACAGGTGGGTGACTTCAGCGTGATTGCATACTCTGATTCAAACTTTAATGGAGATAAAGAAACTGGGGTATCTACTTCAAGTTATGCTATGAGTCTTGGATTAGGAGTTGTCTCCTAGAGGTCACGCAAACAATTAGTTCCAACGGATTCCACAATAGAGGCAAAATATGTGGCAGCAGTTGAAGCAACAAAGAAAATTGTGTGCCTAAGGAAAATTTTGGAAGATTTGGAGGCGAAATAAGGGCATTCAACTCCACTTATGATTGACAACACTTATGCAATAAAGTTGGCTAAGAATCCAAAGTTCCATGATCGAACAAAGCACATCAATACAAAATACCATCTGATTCGACATCACGTTGAGGCCAAGGCAATCCATCTATGCCATTGTTCCACAAATGAACATATTGCAGACATCTTCACCAAAGCGCTTGGAAGAGAAAAGTTTGAAAGATTCAGAAAGATGCTTGGACTCACCAACGTCCCCTCAGATTAAGAGGGGGAATATTGACACCTAATTATTGGGATTAGGTGAATATATGTAAAATAGTGTAAATAGTAAATAAGGAGAATAGGATTATGAAGAGACACTGGGAGGTGAAGCCTAAGAGTCTTTCCTTCCATGTATATATCCATGAGAAATCTTAATGCAAAATCACAATTCGCATTGTGGAGTTACCTTCTGGCCTGACATCCTATGATCACCAATCTCAAGAAGTTGAGGGGCCCTGACTCTAGTCTCGTGGATCCTAGCTCCTATCGACAGTTGGTGGGTTCCCTAATATATATGGTAAATACTAGTCCAAATATATGTTTTGTAGTAAACATTCTTAGTCAGTGTCAGTTGGAGCCTCGTCATGATCACTAGACAGTTGCCAAACACATATTGAGGTATCTTCATGGAACTATACATCACTACCTAAAGTATGATAGTAAGGAAGTCAAGCTAATTGGGTTCACAAATTCTGATTAGGGTGGCAGTGAGACCGATGGAAGGAGCACTACCTGAGGATGTTTTAGTCTGGGAGTTGCTATGATCTCATGGATGAGTAGGAAGAAAGATCTTGTTGTGTTAAGTAGGGCTGAGGCAGAATATGTGGTTGCATGTGAAGTATAAAAGAAGGTTGTTTGGTTAAGGAAGATTTTGATAGATTTGTTCAAGGAGTCTCTGGGTCCTACTGTGATTAATTGTGACAATCAAAGCTATATCAAGATGTTTGGAGATCCTGTCTTTCATGCTAGAACAAAGCATATCAACAATAAGTTCCACTTTATTAGGAACCCAGTGCACGATGGGATGGTGAAGTTGGAGTATGTCTCGACAGATGAACAGGTAGCAGACATACTAACAAAGGCTCTTCCTAATAAGAAGTTTGAATATCTAAGGAACATGCTTGGTTTAGTAGATACTATTGATTGTATTGAAGATAAGAGATTGGAATAGATTTGTTGAGGCTTAGTGAGTGAAGCATTGCTTGGGAAGACATATGGTCAACACTTTGTGTTGATGTCTAGGTCCCAAAGTGGGAGGGTGGCATGGATCGTAGAGCTCTGATTGTGGATACACGCCTAGGTCCCTGGGTTGGTGGTTATCAAGTAAGCCTAATGGTACCTAGAGAGGTTGAAAGCTTGAGTGCACCTTATTCCCACTTGGATAGATTGCCCTGGTCAAGAATCTAGTATGTGGCATCGTGGTGCCTAAACTCTTCATTGTTCATATAGTTTGAAATCTTCCATTGTATTTGCATATTATGAATACATCCCTAGTTAAGAGAGAGTGTTGGAAAATGTAACTAGGTTTGGTCTTCATTAGTGTATTTGATTCATCATAAAATGTAATTGTCAAAAGAATAAAGAAAATAGTTTTTATTATTGTATCAATGACTTATTAAAGCATGAGTTTCATGCTTGGGTCATCATTATATTAGTCAAAGTCCCTATTGTGGACTCCTAAGATTAATATTGAGTCCATAGAGTCATTGTATATTTAAAGAGACCCATTTTGGGCTTTTGAATCATGTAAAAAGGTTTATTATTGAATCAAATGTAATTTATGTAACCTCCAAACTAAGTCGGCCTAAAGGAGATCAAGTCAGCCTAAGGACACCAATTCAATCTCACTTGGACCCTATCAATAGAAGCTAGTTGAATTCATTTGGAGGATCTCATCTTAAGCAAGTTCGATATCTCTAAGGAAGCTAGAGAAGTGTGAAGTGGGTCAAAGAAGTCTAAAGGAAGTGTGAGTTGGGTCAAGTCTAAGGAGAAGGAAAAAATCGTAAGTTTTGGAGCTACTCTCTCTTTGTTTCGTGCCCTAGTTTAGGAGATTGAATAATTCCAAGTGTTGTTGTTGCCAGTTGCTGCCTGATGTCGTAAGTTGTTGCATAGTCAAAGTTGTTGGGGTGGAAGTGTGGTTGCAAAGGAGTCGAAGATCTAGAAGGCTAACTTGGTGTGGAGGGAAGGTTTGGTCTTTGTCTAGGTTGAAGAGTCTCAAAGAATACTACTGAAGGAAGAGAATTGTTTGACTGGGTTTTCCCCTTGAGGGGGGTTTTTCCCTGGCATAATGCCTACATCTTGTGTATTTTGTTTTGTGATCTTCATACACACATAATATGGTAATTGTTTGATGAAAGATAAGATAATAATGATTTTAAAAAAGCCAACATAACTCACAAGCAATTATTAAGAAAGAGGAATCAAAACCTAATATACTTATATTGATTTCTCAACATTGAGACAATGTTGTTGTATGAAACAAGCTTAAGCGTGTGGTTGTCACCTCCATGAGAGGGAGAAAGGATGAATAAGATATCCTTTTATGACATGTATTTTTTTTAACATAATATTTGATTTGATGTCTGATATGAACAGGAACATGGAAGATTGTTTCTCTTGGTAATGCATGAGGCAGTGAGATTGAACTCTTCAATGAGTTGTTTAAGCTGGTATCGGATACAAGCACTTTGATATGTTTATGATCTTCAAATAACAACATGGATTGATGGATGTGACCCTCTTGGGTAAGAGTCTGAGCTCATCGAGGACATTGAGCTATGCTTTTACCCCCCTGTTTGAGCTCCCAGGGTGAGGAATTGAACCTTAGAGCAACTGGTTTTGGGGGACCTCTACATTTGACAGAGTATACCCTAGTTGGCATCTGTCTTTCCCAACCAATCTGGCCAATGGGTGTTGGTTGCTTGAGTTAGGCGTGATCCTCATCATTTATGGTAAGTGACATCCTGCTTAAGCTAGATATGCAATTGTTCTACCACTGACTCGTTAAGGTAATGTTGGGAAGATAAACAAATAATAGGATAGATGTGATCCTTACCATTTATGGTGAGTGGTATCCCTCCTATTATCGCCAGGCAGTAGGATAGGTGTGATCCTTACTTCATAAGTTAAGCGGCATCCCTCCTATTGTCTGTGGATTCTAGTTGGTAGCATTGGCTCCCCAATGTTGAGGTCCCAGGGTAGTAGCATTGTCTCCCCACTAACAGTTTTCTTGAGTAGTAGCATTGGCTCCCCGCTGGCAGTTTTCCCTGTTAGTGGCATTCGCTCCCCAATGATGAGGTTCCAGGGTAGTAACATTGTCTCCCCACTAGCAGTTTTCTTGAGTTGTAGCTTGGAAGCAAGTCCCTGGTTAAGAGGGAGCTTGGACAAGTCCTGAGATGAGAGAGAACTTGGGCACATTCCTTTTGTAGGAATGGATACATTCCTTTATAGGAATGGGTATATCCTCCTTAGTTGAGAGAGAGAGATAGACACATCATTCTTGCCTTCACTTAGGGAAGAAAGAATGGAGGATTGGGTAAGAATCTTATATCCGATACTCTTTGAGGATGTGGTAGGGCATCCAAAATAAGAGAAGTCATAGAGGACCGATATTCTTTGAGGACTGAAAATCCAAGATAAGAATAATCTTGGAAGGACATACCCTGTGAACACCCGGGTGGGGTATGTTCCTTGAGAAACAATGATGATGGCGTATATAAATCATTGGTATCGTCATCATTGTGCTCTGATCTTGTGGAGAGATAGATCTCTTAGTCAAGGCCTTGTTATGTGACAATGTTGGATGATATGATGCTAAACAGATGAGTTACCAATCCGAACTTCTTATGAGAATTCTCCAGATTGAGAATGTCCAAGTACCTCGTATGGATTATCAATACCTCCCTAGTTAAGAGGGAGTGTTGAAATATGTAACTAGGTTTGGTCTTCATAATTACATATGCAATCATGATTTTATGTATTTAATGAAAAGAGAAAAATAAATTTATTATTGTTATTCTTGAGGCATTGGTTTCATGCTCAAGGGAGATTTATTTTTAGTTCAAGCACCCATTGAGTGCTTCTAGGGTTTGTCATTGAGTCTACAAGTCAATTGAGTCATTGTCATGTATGAAAGACCCTTTCGGGCATGTTATATATTGTAAAGAAATATTTATTTGAGTCAAAAGACCCTCCAAGACCTCGTCATGGTGCAAAGATCAAGTTAGCGTACATGAAGGGGCAAGTTGGCCTAAAGATAGCAACTTGTACCCCTCAAGAGCCTATAAATAAGAAGGAACTCGACCTCATTTGGACACACTCTCAATCAAGTTCGATCTCCACAAGATAGAAGTTGGAAAAGGATGAAAAAGGAGAAGAAGAGCAAGATCGAAGTTTTGGGCCTCCCTCTCTCTCATGTTAGGGTTTTTACAGTTACTGGGCAATATGAAATTCTGAGGTTACATCGACGCTATGAAGTTGTGAAGCTACATCAAAGCTATGAAGTTGTGACGCTGTATCAAAGTTGTGAAGTTGCAGCTAGGTCGAAGCTATGAAAGGTTGAAGTTGTGAAGTTGTTGGGTCGAAGTTGCAGAAGAATATGTTGGTGTAAGTTTTAGAGGAATTTGTTGGGGATCAAAATTGCAGAAATCACTGGAAAGTAGGAAAGACTTGACTTGGTATTGGAGGGTCTTGGTCAAGGGTCATAGGTCTTGGAATTCGTCAACTGATGATCTCTAAGTAAAGAAGAATTCTTGCAGGTTTTTCCTCTAAGTTGGAGAGGTTTTGGCCCTCGCTGATCGCCTATAACTTGTGTCCTCTTGTCTCATTGTTTTTCATTGTTTGGTAGTTGTTTAATGGCAAGAACACTAATTATAATCAAGTGAAAGAAGAAGCTAATAAAGTTAAATAAAAATACATCACAAACAATTATAAAAGAAAGAGAAATTGCCTATCTTTCTGCCCCTAGATTTCTCAACACCACAGATAATGATACTACTAAAGCTATCGACTTGGAATCCATTGATCCATAGCTAATGTGCATATAATTGCCCAAAATAGTTTAAAATCTTTTGCAAGGAGCCGATTAATGGAGGAATCAGTGCTAAAGAAGAAATGCATTAAACAATGCCAACATGAATAAAAACATCAAATATTAGTGTTTTATAACCACATAGGCCAGAAGCAATACATGTGAACCTTTAAAAGAATGCATCCGACCATGCAGACAAGAATACATGTTTTATAACTAGTAAAGGCCCTGAGTATACTTTTGAATGTTCTGTAAGTTGATACAAGCGTGACACCATTAACAAAGCACATTTATATGCAAAAAACAAAGCAAACCTAGCAACTTTATTTATGTTTGCAATATAGAAAGTACGAAACGCATCATCTAGTTGCAAGAAATAAAATCAAGTGGGAAAACTCTGGAAATTAATTGGTAAAATATCAGCGTAGCGCTCATTAAGAACACATCCACTGTCAAGTTGTCTTCGGTATTCAACAGAAAAGTACAGCCAAATGTGAATTGCCTCTTTATGTCAAAACTGAAAGTACTCCAAGTTGAGTATATGTGGGTTAATTACAAACGTAAATTTGTCACCTCATTTTACACAAACGAATCTATGGCATTTGCTAGACAATCCCTACAGATTCCTATTAATCTGTAGGATTCTGATCGTTTTGATGGTTTGCAACCATCAAAGAGAATTCTCATAGGGGAAAGGTTTATCTTTCGATGAAAATGAATATTCCACTTTAAAATGTAGATTCCTTGCCCCGGGCCACTCAAAGGTTATACATAAGAATACAAAATGGTGAATTTTGGTCAGATAATACATCATGCTTAGTTCAATGTGCCAACACGGCATTTTCTAATGAGTCTAAGAAATCCTAAATTACTTGTTGCATTCGTGCTAATTTCTCCATTTCTCTACTCTTCTGATAGAAACTGGTTAAATTTGTCAGACCAAGTGCCTCTCCGAACAACGTTGCTCGACTTGAATTTCTAATAAGAACTTCAACATAATCACCAATAAGTGGGTTCCTTTTATTACCATTAAGAACTAGGTTGAAGGAATCCTCTGCAGGTCTGTCTCCAAGACCAGCTATCTCCATTCTATGGAGTGGCAAGTTACTCACATCTGTTAGGGGCACATTTCGAAAGCTTATCCTATGTCCCCTGTCACTTTTTCCAATTAATTCAGTTTCTGGAGCTCTTTTATTGGGTCCCTCAACAAGCACAAGTTGAGTCGTACCAACCTGTGAGTCATATCTCTGACCTGTGGATTCCCGGAAAGCACTGATGAGCTCTGACAGCCTTCTTTGTTTGACATCATATGGAACATCATCTACATAGTTCCGATGAGCATGTGTTTTCTCCCGTAGACTGTAGGCAAACAAGTATGCCATATCGTAACCTACGGAGTTAATGAGGCTCAATGTATTAGCGTGGTCCTCTTCTGTTTCACCACAGAATCCTGTAAGAAGGAAAAATTGTAAGATACCGCATTCTCTAAGAGTTTATTGTGAACACAACAAATTTTCAATCTTTTTCACAATTTTTCAATACTCTCATGAAGAAGAAAAAAGACAACTGTCACTTTAGTTGGTAATAATACTACTCCAAGGGTTTGATGAGGCATATGAAACATCTAGAAGAAAGATGGCCAATGCAATAAGAATTGGAAGTGTCAAGATTACATCTATTATGTGCACTAAAATAGAAAAAGGGAGTTTTCGTAATTACCATGCTATAAGTACATTCATGGCTACACTGTTTCAACTTTTTAAAGACAGCAAAGGAATGTGAAAAAAGATAATACTTAGTATTCAGACAATGGAATAAACTACTGATTTCCAAGTAATGGCCCAAAAAAGGCATGGTAAAACTTTAAACAGACCAAATTCAATGATATAACGAAAACTCCATGAGTAACAGATGCAAGAGGACAGATATCTTAAAGCGTTCAGATAAACAAGGAGCATAGGTATGATTCTAGGGTGCAAAGTGCTCCCAAGTCATAATTATTGTTATGATGAAGTAAATAGCTGCTCTGCAAAGGATCTCTGTTTGGGCCTTCAATTGAAGCTTATGCAGTATAGAAAAATAACAAGACTCATAGAATACCACCTGGGGATGCCATGTAGAGAAATGGAAGTTTGGCTAGCAAACAAGTATTTTTAGTACAAATTTGGCACTCTTATATTGTATCAGGTTCCACATTGTGATTTTCATCACATTGATGGAGATTGTAGCTGGTACCCATGGAGCATTTGGATGGATTTGAGGGTAGATATCTACATGGAGCCTTTTCTCTTCTTGAGAGTGGATTATTTGATGAAGATCTTTGGAGAAGATTCACTTCTCTATGATGGACGGTCATAGTTGATGGTCATCTAGTGGTTTGGCAGTACTTTTATACCTTTGTTTGATGGAAGCACTTTTCTCATGTTGGATCACTGGTGGGGAGATCACCTTATTATTTCCCCTTTCTCACAACATTCTAGTCACTAGTCTCACTTGGTTGTTGCATGGTGGGTTCATGTCTTATTCTTAGTTGTTTGTGTCCTCTAGCACATGGTGGGGTGTTTTCCTTGTGTTTTACCTTGGTATTATTCATATTTCATCATATTTTCACTTTGTACCTTGGTAAAATCCACATCACATTCATATTCCATTATATTCCCATTCCTAGGATACGCATGAGTCAATTCATCTCTATTCATATAAGTTTCACTTCATAATTAGCTTTTCATTTCACATATTTTATTGTTTTACAATTTCCATGTGTCAACACATAAAGTGGTTCAGGATTTTTTTTACTAATTATTAAACCCAAACCTCAGCTTGAGTGTTAGATTATTGGCCTAATAATATTTATATATTCTAAACCTCCATTGAGGCCTCATTCCCTAAGTTTCACCATAAAATGTTTTAATCATTCACCATGAAATGCTACTTTATGTTCAATCTGGTACAACACATGAAGGTAGCACTCCCCCTTGGTACACATGTTGAGGCAACATGAATAATAATAATAATAAAGAAAAGAAATTTATGATTTACTAATGGTTGCCCACTTTATCAATTCATCCTTGTCCCTTGGCACACATGTTGAGGAGGTGGTTAAGCATTGCACATGGTTTGAGAGGTTAGTTATGCATGCACCCTAGTCATTTATTCACACCAATCGTCCTTATCCATGTGGTACAACCTGCTATACCTATCCAAATGCCTCGACTTCTTGGCACATTCTTCTAGTCTAGTAGGTGGTGCACTCCACTAGAGGGTCCACATGCACCTTTGGATGAGCCATGTCCACATCTTGTTTCAACTTATTGACTTTTAAAGTGACTATGAATACCTACTTTGGGAGGAGATCCATTGTACATTTTTTGATATTGCTTTATGGAGTGACTTCATGAGGGAGAGGAGCTACTTATTGCGTCTTAACATGATCAACCACCTTGGGAGGCATACCTTCTTTCTTGAGCTTATCAACCACCTTGGGAGGCATACCATCTTTCTTGAGCTTATCAACCACCTTGGGAGGCATAACATCTTTCTAGAGCTTATCTTGTTGGAGGTTGTTACATGGCATAACTAACCACTCATTATTTTATTATTGTTTGTTTTGTCACATGAGTTGGTTATGTGAGAGAGCATTATAATAATGTTTTCATAAGAGATAAGGATGTAGCTAGATAATTGCAAGCATATTTTATTGTTTCTTCCAGGATAAGAAAGCTGAACTTGAACTTGAAGAATGGAGTGGAATAGGGGCTTGTAATGTAAGATGGAAAGTGGTAAATATGGAGTAGAGAGAGATGGGGCTATGCTATCTCAATCATGGCTTCCCAAGTAGCGCCCCTCCTATACCCGTTGGCCATTATGGGAGGTCTCCCACTAGACTATGATTGAAAATTAACCCCCCATTTAAGGTAAGGGAACATGATCACAACCAAGACCCTTCTTTCTTCCAAGTTACCCCATAATCCATGTCAAATGCCTAAATATAAACAAGCATAAGCACCCGATTGCAAAATGAATAAAATATCTTTTGATCACAAACCCACCTTCCAACATGTGCTCTTGCCAGATGGGCGAGGAAACATATGACTGAAGCAGGTGGCAAAGATATGAATGGCACGTCATATTGGATACTAGTGGCTACTAGGGGTTGTTCACTGTCGGCTAGAAGAGATGAATACGAGAAAAGTTTCTCCTATGGGTCACCCACTTTTGGTGGGTAACAAGTACTTTGATCATTTTGCAATCGAGTGCTTATGCTTGTTTGTCTTTGGGCATTTGGTATGGATTATGCGGTGATTTGAAAGAAGGATGGGCTTCAACCGTGATCTTTTTCTCTCATCTTAAATGGGGGGTTAATCTTCGATCCTAGTGCAATGGAACCTCCCATAATGGCCTAATGGGTATAGGAGGGGCACTAGTTGGGAAGCCTAGATTGAGATAGTGTAGTTCCATCTACCCCTATGTCATACTTAACACCTTCCATCACACATTACAAGCCCCATATTTTGCCTCCATTCTTCGGGTTCAACATGTCATGAGTTCTTTGGGATTTGGCAATCATATGTCTGCAAACCTAGGTAGGGCCTCGAAACTTTTCCCTAGGAGGTTGATGAGCTAAGAGAAACAGAAAGAAGCATATCATGGCCACAACAAAACAAAAGGAAAGAAAAATCAAAATGCAAAAGATGGCCAGGGACATAAAGATTAACACATGGGCAAAAGCCTAACATGAGCTCTCCCTCACTCATTATGCCCATCACCCAATTCCTAAGCACATGTTGCTCCATTACATCAAAAGAAGGAACCCTTACATGTCCCAACCCCAATGAGCGATGAAATGACTCATCATTGAGGGGTAATACAACTACCACAACATTCAAAGCAAGCTCTAACCCTTGAGCTATGAGCAATAATACAAATAAAAATCAAGAATAAGTAAAAGGCACACAAGAGGGGTGGAAAAACAAACATTGAGTTGGTAACTCATGCATCCACAAATGCTTCCTCGTAACATATATACACTCAGGATGTGTACACCCCCATCAACTGGTCCCTTTGACCATGGCACTTAGCCATTAAGTCTTTTTCTCTCTGCTACCATCATTATTATTCACTAACACCTATCAATTGAAGGGTGTACTAAGGAAATGTTACTTCCCCTTAGGGGCTGGAAACACCTATTAAGGTTGTCCTTTAACCCCTTCTACCTAGGGAGAAAACATTGTTACGAGTTCAAGGTCCTAATTTTGGAAGGGGGTTCTTATTTGAAGTATTAAATAGCCCATGATACTCAAGCTTGGTTCACTTAAATGCAATAATGATTTTTGTCCCTAATGAGTAGTTGCTTTCACTAAAATCTATGTTGTGATTGTCAGGTGGTTCAGTAGCCCATGTCTTGGGCACCATCCCACATGTACCCATGCCATTAGAGAAGTATATTGGCACAAACAGATGAAGCATTGAGTCTCTTTGACATCCTAGCAGTAGCAACAAATGGCACATGTTCCAAGGCACCTCTTACACCTAGGATGTTGGATGAATTTGCACCTAATTTGATAATTCTTCAGGATGACACACCTAGACCTAGCATGCCCCTGAGTTGTCCTTAGCACCAATTGATGAATGGCAGTTGATTCAAGGCCAAGAAGAGGATGGTCTCACCTTCAAAGACTAGGGAGGGCTAGTTGCACCTAAGAAGCCCTCAACGTTGGAGCAGAGAAGGCCACTTTGAACAGTTGGAGACCCATGGAGACCACTTTGTGCTGCCTCAACTGGAGATTGGGAGTCGGGACCACACAAGAGCTAATGAGGTTGATTTTGTAGGAATTTACAGGGTAAGTTCCTCAGATAGTACACCAAAAGACACTACTCACAAACAGATCATAGATCAATACACCAGTATTCTTGACGTGGTTAAAACCCTCAAAGAGGGAAATAGTCCACGGCCTGAGCCAATGCAGCCACTTCAGGCAATTTATTAATAAAAGAATGAAAATTTACATAAGCTTCTCTCATGAACGGCTACCCTACAAATGACCCTCCATGCTCTTTAAATAGAGATCATGGACCAATCGGGTGTTAAGCCACGGATCAAGTGTCGGTACTATTGAGGAGAGAATGAACCGTCGAATCACTTCATGTCTAGAACATATCATGACCGTCAGATTGTAAGTTACAAATGTACATAGTAAAGAAACACACTTTACCTAACTCTACACTAGACCAAGTTATACTTA
>APFE030994652.1:97230-120852 GCA_000404065.3 Pinus taeda | reverse complement strand
GGGATAGGATTAAAGGATGTACAAATATGACACAATAGGAGAAGGAAGGAGGCATTAGAGCCTATCCCCCCTTAGTGACAACTTCCTGAACTCCAACCATAAATCTAAGTTTAGTAAACTTCGCCTCTGTGAGAGCCTTTGTCTACAACTTGATCATCGGTTGAAGAATATTGCACTTCAAGAAAATGGTCATGAATGAGCTCTCTGATGAAGTGCATGTGTAGTTCAATGTGTTTGATACGCTGATGTTGGACTGGATATTTGCATAGTTGAATAGCACTTTGATTATCACACCAAAGTGTAGTCGAATGTTGCTACTGAAAGCCAAACTCTGACAGGATCTGATGAAGCCACAAGGCTTCCTTACTAGCTTCTACAACGCCATGATACTCTACATCTGCTGAAGAAAGAGAAATGCCACTTTGTTTCTTGCAAGCCCATGTAATAGGTCCAGAACCAAGAGTGAAGACATAACATGCAGTAGGCTTCCGATCATCAGCGTCACCGGCCCAATCGGAATCAGTGAAACCAACCAGTAGAGAAGATGCTTCTGCATTGTAATGAATCCCAAACTAAATTGTACCTTGAAAAAATGAAGTATTCTTTTAGCTGCTTTCCAATGACTTTCATGTGGGTTTTGCATAAACCGAGCAATAAGGCCAACAACAAAGGAAAGGTTAGGACGAGTATGGGTCAGATACAAAATTTTCCTACAAGCTGACGGTATAAGGTAGCATCAACTTCAGGGGAAGTACAAGTGACTGAAAGTTTGGCTCCAGACTAAAAGGGAGAAGGGGCTGGCTTATAGTCTTCCATGTGAAAGTGGCATAGAAGATCACAGGCATACTTGGACTGGGAAAGAAGAATACCTTCCTTGGATTGCAACACTTGAAGACCAAGAAAATAATGCAAGTGTCCTAAGTCTGTCATTTCAAACTTCTTTTTATGGCTGGACTTCACATGGTTTATAAGGTTGGGATCACTACCAATAAGGATAAGATCATCAACATAAAGAACAAGAATGATAATAGACTTACCCACTTTCTTGGTGTAAACAGTATTGTCAGAATGACACCTATAAAAGCCAGTATCTAAAAGAAAGCTATCCATTTTGGCATACCAAGCCCGAGGGGCTAGCTTGAGACCATAAAGGGATTTCTTAAGCTGACATACAAGGCTGGAGTCTGGTTGTATAAATCCAGGAGGTTGTTCCATATAGATTTCTTCATGCAAGTCCCCATGCAAAAAGGCAAATTTAACATCCATCTGATGGACTTCCCATTTGAAAGAGGCAGCAAGGGAGAGAACAAGGCAGATAGAGTTCATTTTGGCAACAGGGGAGAAGGTTTCAGTATAGTCAATGCCTTCAACTTGTGAAAAACCCTTAGCAACAAGACGAGCTTTATGTTCATCAATTTTTCCATCTTGTCCATACTTGGTTCTATAAACCCATTTGCATCTAACAAGTTCTCGTCCCTTTGGAAGAGGAACAAGATCCCATGTATCATTTGCTAATAATGAACAATATTCTTCATTCATAGTTGCGTCCCAATCTGGATGGCCTGAAGCTTCTGCAAAGGTGTCAGGATCACAATTCGCTGAAGCTTGAGTCAGTAAAGAAGAGGCTCTATCGAACTGAAAATGTGTACGTCGTTGATCTGTAGGATCACCTGCAAGAGCACCTGTTGCATACCGAGTAGCATGGAACCCATTTTGGAAGCTGAGGAGCTGAAGGAGGATCTTGAGAAGGTGGGGGAGGATTGTCATCCTTGCTGTCATCATCTGAAGAAGAAATATTTTCAAACGTAGAAGGGATAGAGAGAGGTGGCACATCCGCCGAACTAGGCCCATAGGCCGATATATTTTCAGCGAACTTTACATCTCTTCTAATGATAACATTTTTGGACTTAAGTGGAATAAGTCTATATCCTTTAACATCTTCAAAATATCCAACAAAAATACATTTTTCACTCTTAGGTAAGCTTTATGTTTCTCATCTAGAATATGGGCCCATGCTTCACTTCCAAAAACACGAAATTGGCTTACATTTGGTTTAATTGAGCTCCATGCTTCTTCTGGAGTAATATTCTTTAAAACCTTAGTAGGAGTGCGATTTACTATGTAATTTGCACAGTGAATTGCTTCTGCCCAAAAATTAAGACTAAGTCCTTTAGATTGAAGCATAAAATTAGCCATTTCCTTTAAGGTGCAATTCTTCCTTTTAGCTACACCATTTTGCTGTGGAGTATATGGAACAGTATGTTGCATTTGAATTCCATGCTCAGTGCAAAAGTTGATGAATTTGTTGTTAACATATTCTCCGCGATTATCTGATCTTAGCTTAAGAATTTGATGTCCAGATTGTTTCTCAACAAAGTCCTTAAAGGCCAAGAACATGTTAAAGACTTCACTCTTGAGTTTTAAGAAGTATACCCAAGTGCGTCTGGAGAAATCATCAATGAAAGTTAAGAAATACTTGTAGCCAGAGAATGAAACAACCAGAAGTGGATCACATAAATCACTATGCACAAGCTGTAAAGGGGCTGAGACGTGCTAAGAGGCACGTTTTTCAAAACTATCCCGATGATGTTTTCCGAGTACACATCCGGAACAAACACCATCTCTGCAAGATACCATAGGAAGACCTGTCACCATATTTTCTTTACATAGATTTTGAAGGGAGCGATAGCTTAAGTGACCAAATCGCTCATGCCAAAGTTTGCTCACTTCATCATTATGAGCAACAAATACCGAGGGAAGTGTTGATGACCCAAAGTTGTTAAACTTATACAACCTTGTAGAATCATCAGCAATGCCAATAGCTAAAATCTGTCTAGGATCTCTTAGGTCCTTAATTATAACATCTTGAGGTGAAAATTCAACGATTTTACCTTCACTTGAATGAGATATCTGATATACAGATAGAAGGTTGCAGGATAAGGTTGCAACACAATACATCATTAAATTGACCATTGTCTAGATGAATAGTTCCAATCCCTACAACACTAAGAGATCTATCATCACCAACATATATATTTTTGGTGTTACAATCATTCAAAGAAGAAAACATGGCTTTGTTTTTGGCCATGTGATAAGAAGCTCCAGAATCAATGAGCCACTCATGAGAATGAAAAGAAGAAGATACATTTAGTGCATAACTAGACTGAGATGCTTGACAACCACATGCAGAAAGAGATATTCCTGAAAATGAAGTTGAAGTTGAAGAGTGCTCCAAATGGATGTTATGCTTCTTCATTGATGCTTCCAAGGCTTCCATCTTCTTAAAGCATTTGGATTCTAAGTGGCCATCTCGATTACAAAAGTTGCAATGTCTATCAATCTTCTTCCCTTTGTTTTTATTTGCCTTATCATTTTGTTGAAATGATTTTTTATTTTGAGACTGAAATCGCTTAGGACCCTTGTTTGGTTTAGGACCATTCTTTTTAGGATACTGCTTCTTATGATTCTTTGAATTTGGTTGCTACTGGGCAGCTAAGGCTTTCATAGAAGAGTTTCCAAGATTAAGAAAACCAAGATGTAAGAGTTTTTCTTGTTCTCTTACTAAAGAATCACAAAAGGCATCAAAAGAGGGGGACTTGTAGTCTTGTACTTGAGAAATGAAGGCTTCTCTAGTAGAATGGAAAGTGGAAACAAACACAAAGTAGGTTGATCCCAACTTAGTAAGAATGGAATAGATAAGGCTACCATCTTCTTTCTTAACTTTAACACCTTCCAAGAGAAGTCTAAGGGTCTTGAACTTGGACAAAAAATCTTCAATGGAAGAAAAATTATTGGGGTACAACGTAAGCAACTCATTTTCAAGTTGATGGGCTCTAATTTCATTTTTAATTCCAAAAACTTTAGTGAGATGTTTCATTGCTTCATTAGGGGTATCAAGTTCTGTGATATGGAATCTAAGGTCTGGAGAAATAGACATCCCTATCAATCCACATGCTTGATCATGTCTATTTTCCCATTTGGCTGCCTTATCTTCATCTTTAGGTTTAGTTTCTTGGCCTGAAGCTATTCTGTAAAGACCTTTACTTCTAAGTAAATCCATAATGTAGAACCACCATTGGAAGTAGTTGGTGCTGTCAAGGATAACTTGGCATGGAATTTCTATTTTAATCGAAACTGAAGCTGTAGATGTTGAAACTAAGTGTTCCAATGGAAAGATCTCGAAAAATTAGGCTGATTCAAAAAAACGGCTCTGAAAAAGGCTTTTGGATGAAGAAGTTATGGCTTTTTGAAGAAAAATTGTTGAAGATGTTGACGAAATGCGTGAATGTGTTGAAATGAATGATAATGTTGTATTTAAAAAAAAAAAAAAACCCTGCCCCCTTCCCAACTTAATCTAATTAGCTCACTTTAAAAAAAAAAGATTTTATGTGACTCACTTTTATAAATCAGTGAAAGTCACTTTTACAATGGTACTTTATGAGCTAGCCACTAAATTGTAACTTAAATAAAAGATAAAGAGACTTTAGAATTATAAGTGACTCGCTTTTTATAATGGGTGAGAACACTTTTATATAAAGTAACTTTAAAACATAAGTTACATGTGCTTTTTGAAAAAGTAATTCAACAAAAAGAAAGACTTGAACCCAAGACCTCTATTCTCATAAAGTAACTTTGGAGCAAGTGAGCTAGTTTAAAAGGTTAGTAATTTTTGGATACAGGAAGGATTTTTTTTTTTTAAGCACTGAAGCTTTGGGGTGCGTGCTTACTTGAAAAAACTTTTTTTGCCTACAAAACAAAAAAACACACAACCCAACACGGACATGAAAAAACCAAACCTTATAGCTGAAAGTTACCTTTCGCCAGAAACTAAATATTTTCCTCAATGTTTCTGATTTTCTGAGATCACACTAAGGCGTGACAGAAAAGAGCATACGCATGAGGAAAATCCTTCCTTTCTGTTACTGATTTGCCCAGATCGCACAGAGTCGCGGAGCAAAGAGCATACACAAAAATGAAAGGTATAGATCCCGTAATAAAAAACTAAGAGCTTAATAAACCAAAATAAACAGAGAGATGAATAGCTAAAACTGCAAAAAAGATTGTATACCTCCAGATCTTAAAATGATGTAGCTAGGGCTACCGAAAACCTTTTCGCATGAAACGAAATCGGTTCCTCACTGGAACAGATGCTCCTAACACAATAGAGCAGTCCTCTCGGACCGAAAGCAGTCAGAAACAGTAAATCTAGGAAACGACAGTCGGATGCAGTTGTACTGGCTTTCGATTTGGATCACCAACGGAGGCGGCCCTCAAATAGCTCTGATAGCATGTAGGAATTTATAAGGTAAGTTCCTCAGATAGAACACCAAAGGAAACCACTCACAAACAGATCTCAGACAAATACACCAGTATTCTTGACGTGGTTAAAACCCTCAAAGAGGGAAACAATCCACTGCCTGAGCCAACGCGACCACTTCAGGCAATTTATTAATAAAAGAATGAAAATTTACATAAGATTCTCTCATGAATGGCTACCCTACAAATGACCTTCCATGCTCTTTAAACAGAGATCATGGACCAATCAGGTGTTAAGCCACAGATCAAGTGTCGGTAATACCAAGGAGAGAATGAACCGTCGAATCACTTCATGTCTAGAACATATCGTGACTGTCGGATTGTAAGTTACAAATGTACATAGTAAAGAAACACACTTACCTAACTCTACACTAGACCAAGTTATACTTAACTATTTCCTCTGTGTCGAAATATCCTAACATCCCCCCTTAAGAACAACTTGGGATAGGATTGAAGGATGTACAAATATGACACAATAGAAGGAAGGAAGCATTAGAGCCTATCATTTGAGGCCAACCCTCAAATCTTGATTTTTAAATGCTTCTACATCATCTTGGACACCTCATAGCACTTGGACATCCCATTTGGAGCTTCTTTCATGCATGATGTTACCTCTATGGATCTTGTGGCTCACACTTGTGGGCTAATTAGGGCAATTATTGTTTAAGCTAGTGGGTTGGCTTGTAATCCAAGGTTGTGTTGTAATCAAACTTGTTTTCTAAGGGCTTTTAGGCTAATTAGCTCTTGTCCTCCTCATATAAATAGAGGAGAGGCTCATTCATTTCTATTCATCATCAATCATGACTATTTTGGCCCTCTTTGGAGATTTTCAACCCTTTTATATCTTAGAGAGATGTGATCTATGGAGAACTTTGATATTGGTGCTACTTTCTTGGCCTTAGAGAAGTTATCTTAAGATCAATAGTGGATTATACATGCATTTTATCTTGTAAGTGAATATTGTTCTTGATAAATTTTTTATCTTATGTCTAATGTATGGAATGCATTGATTATCTAAGTTTTTTCTATTACCACCATTTATTATTGAAGATCAATTGTATAGAATCTAGATATCATCATTGTATGCATTACTCATGTATGAAATGTGAATGATAATCCCCATGGTGAATCTTTGTAATAGCTCTCCAAAGTGATATTGATCCCTCACAGAGATAATAGTTAGGGTTTTGTGCTAAGGCATCAAAACATCCTTACTCCTTTGCAAGATTTAGCTAATCTATCACACCCATAGATGCCATCAACCCAAGGAGTGTTGAAGAATCAAGGGCAATTAGGTGTAGTGTGATTCTTCTCGACTTGATAACAATTTGTCTTGTTAGCTTAATCTTCTTCTTCTTATTATTAATCCATGTGTGTGTACTTCATCAAACTGCTACCAAAAACTTAAGAACAAGAACACAAGATGTTGGTTCTCTATCAGGGCCAAAACCTATCTTCTCTTGAGAGGAAAAACCTTTGGTAAATATCTCTTATTGAAGCTTCTTATTGATCAATGTCAAACCCTAGACCCTTGACAAGAAGATCCTCCAAGCACAAGTCAAGCCCTTTCAAGATTACTTCCTCTTGCAACACTTTGTCCTCCTCCTTCCAGCACTTTGTCTTTCTTCCTTCGGCACTTCTTCTGGCAATTGTAGAGACCTTAGATTGTATGGTCTAGAATGATCCTTGACCTTTTCTTCCTTTGCTTGAGATGGAGCCTTTCTAACTTAAGAAGATGACCTTGTTGCCTCCCAACCGAGCCTTCTTCTCTTTCACAAAGATTGCAAACTTAGAGTAGCAGTAATGCAATCCTAGTTCTTCGTACATGTGAGGGAATACCCTCACAAGAACTATGTTAGACTTCTCCTTCTTCCTTCGCTTGTATAGCCTTCTTCCTCGCTTGAGTGAGAAACCTTATAGGCCTAATTATCTAGCCCGACCAACGAGCTTATATGATTGTGATAGTAGTGTTGTAATGATCGCAAGAAGAGGCTCCTTTCTTCGCACGTGTGACTATAACAACCCTATTATACTTCGGCCTTCTTCCTCCTTTTCGCACGTGTGACTATAACAGCCCTATTATACTTCAGTCTTCTTCCTCCTTTCTTTGCTACCCTTGAAGACTCTTCTTTCGTCCTTCAATTACCTTTACTGCCTTTATCTTGCCTTCTACCTTCGTTGATTTCAGAGATAAGGAATGTTTGACGTTGGAGGAATGGACAACCTCTATATATAGAGGTTTGTCCCTCCTTTAGGCCAACTTGAAGGTTGCAAGCTGACTTGCTCTCTTTATTTCAGATTGCTTCTTTTTATGGTGCCATTGCTTGGAGGAGACTTGACTTTGCTTGGAGGTATATTCTTTGACTCTAATACATAAGTATACATAGTGTAACATGCCCTTAAGGTCTTCCATAATTTCTTGACTCTTTGACTCACCTATAGCACTTTAACATGTACTAAACCTATTTCAATGAGCAAGAAACTCATTGACAAATATAATAAAAATAATATTTCTTTTCTTGAATAAATACAAATATCAAAAGTACATTTATAAAGACCGAACCTAGTTACATTTCCTTCAACAAGGACTAGAAATTGGCCTTGTCAATTTGGTGATCAAACCTCATTTTATCCATATACTTAACTTTCACACTCTTTCTCTCTCCCAATTTCAGCCCTCTTAACGATAACTAGTGTAACTAGGGCTTAGTGTGAATTGGTATAGAGGAAAATTTTTGGGTGGTGGAAGGATTCAACATCAAGAGAAGATTTGGTTGCCTCAAAATCAACCTTCTTTGGTGGCTAATCTTTCATTTTAAGCCTTAATTCTCTTGCCCTAGCTAGTTTTCCCTAAGTAAACCCTAGTTTTGCTAAGCTTCAACTTGAGGACTTTTGGAAGGTTTCTTGTGCCATTGGCTTGCTAATATTCACTATTTGGAAACCTTTTCTTAACACATTGACCTTAGCATATTTCCATTTTGCTTGTTATTCCTCAAGCCCTATGTCTAGTGTGCCCTAATTAGGCCTTTCTAGAGGACGTGAATTGCCTTATTTCCTTTGTTTGAGCCTTGTACATAAGAAGAACTATTGATTTTTCCTAGTGCCTCAGATCAAGTCTATGTCTAATCACAATCATAAACACATTGAAATACATAACTTCAAGCACTTTGCACAGCAGAAATGTAACCACAGTGAATCAACAAAGTACACAAGACAAATATTTGACCCAAAACTTATTTTTATTATTCCTTCAAAAAAACAAACGTAGTGCTCTCGTACCAGGGATCATGACCATTACAAAGCCCTGATACAAGACAACTAGGACTTGAAGTCAACTTCTTTGACCCTCAATCTGCCCAAAAGATCAAGAATAACACTTAACTTATTTGCTGTAGCTAGCTTCCAACCCTTTCAGTCCACTTTGTCTTGACACCTGGCAATCCTTTGCCTCTTTTACTCACAGAGAAATTGCTCCTTCAAGATATATGCATATCAATTGCTCATAATGTTCTTTGTCCTTCAAGAAATATGGCATATATCAACCCCAATTTGGTCAGCTTCTCATAGTAGATTTTCCCTTCAAATCTTTGTATACTCAACCCTTTACCAGTAGTTCAAACACTCCTTTGTTGAATAGCCTTCAGAAATCCACCTGAGGTGCCTCCCAAGCTACACTTTTCAACAATCCCTCTTCGCAAGGGAGGTACTTAATTCCTTGGAAGTAACTAGTCGAGACATAATCCCAATCTCTCGCGTCCACCACTACAGTATACCCTAAAGAATGAACATGTTCCTCAAAAGTGTCCCCGCTACTAGAAGCCTCTCGCTTCTTCTTCTCCTTATATGCCTCCAGGCCATTCCACGGTTCCTTCTTGCCAGTTGCAGAAGTCTCCTTGCTCCCCATTAACCATGCGCTCTTCTTGGGTTGCAGATTCTCCCTCAGAACCTACAAACTCTCACTCGAACTTGACTCCCTTTGAGTCTCAGAAACCTGCTTCTTCCCTTCATCTATAGGCTTTCCCTTCAGCCTATATAGACCACTCTCCATAACTCCAATGACTACTCCAGTAGAGTTAGAGCCTTTGGGCCTGAGTATTGCCTTCCCACCCCGAAGTATCACCTCAAACCCCTTCGCCTTGATCATTGAGGCAGACAACACGCTGCACGTGAGCTCTAGTATCCACAGTGCATCTTAGACTTGTAGTAGCCCTCCAGAACCCATCTTGAATGGCACCATGGCTGACCCTTTGAAAGTCTTCTAACTTTTATTGCCAACCCTCACATGCAATTTCGAGTCCCATTTTGTTAGTCTCAAAAACATCCCGTGGTCCTATCATATGCTTCAATGCTCCGCTATCGATGAACCATGCACCCTCATCAATGGTGCCCTCAAAGAAATGAGAAACTAGAGCAAAGTCATCCCCAAACCTTCTTGAGAAGTCATTCGGATCAGTTAAAGATGTAGCAGCCATTGATATCTCCTTCTTCTTCTCATTATCTCCCTTCCTTCGACGTGGACACTTACTCGCATAATGACCATGCTCGCCACATCTGTAACATTTTACCTTACTCAAGTCCTTCGTCGCTTTGCCCTTCATCTTTCTTGCAAAAGCCACGTTCTCTCCATCAAACTTCTTCTTATGAAGATCCTCGTCCCGCAATTCCTCTTAGATAAAGGCATCCCATAACCTATTCTAATTTGGTAGCTTATCTCGAGAAATTATGCCTTTAATAAATGGCTTCTAAGTTCAAATTAGGCCTCTTCTAGGGCTCAGCCTCCCATAGAAACACCTACGCAATCTTTGAGGCCTTGCGGCTCTCCACAACAGACTAGACTGGGGCTTGTTAGGATTCTTTCCAGGGTTTGGCCCTCCTCCCTATACACAGAATAAAGAACAGACCTCAAACATAATTTTTGGTGGCTTGTTGCTCCTCAATTCGACCTAGACAAAGCCCTTTTAGGGCACGGATCTAGCACAGAAAACTCGACCTGGCTTCTAGGGAAAAACTCGACTTCTTTTCATCACAAACAAAACATAAACTTGCTCCTTCTCCAGCTGCAATTGTTCCTGAGGTTCTACCTCTCTCCTTAGCTCGTTATGCTTATTGAGATGGGTTGCTATGATGTGGTGAGACCTCTCCTTTGGTCTCCTATATTTATACTTCTCTAATTAGTGACTTAGGAGCCCTTAACTCCATTCATGGTGTCCTCTTTCAATAATTAGAATAAAAAATAATTAACTTTAGGTCTTTAACCCACAAAATTGGGTCCAAAGCCCACCAACTTGGGTACTTTGCACACAAAGATCCATTTTTGTGGGTCAAATCCACACAAATCTAGTACCCCAAGGTTTGTGGGAGTACCTCCCAAGCTACAATCCTTTCCTTATAGAACCTTTGTCAACAAGAGAGAAAACCAAGTCATAGAACAATTACCCAAGTGCCAAATCAACCCTCCATCAAGCAACAACTGTCCACATGAAGTTTGTCCACAAGATGCAATATGAATGTCCATAAGTTTGCCACAAAGATGTGTCATAGGTAACTCGAATTCCACAAAGATGTAGTGTCATTGGTAGGTTGGATTCCATAGAAGTAGTGTCACTGGTAGCTCGGATTCCACAAAAGTATGTGCAACAGATAGTTGGGATACCACAAAAATATGATGTCACCGAAAACTCACTTGACCATAGAAAGGTGTGCCTCGGGAAACTCACTTGATCACATAGAGAATAGTGCTTCAAGTAGCTCACTTAATTACAGAGAAGGTGCCTCAGATTGTGCTTCAGATTCGCATGTCACAAACCCAAATTTCCTTCCACAAATGAAGTGTGAATTGGTTTCCAAATGGTGGAGTAATGGTGTTGATATATAGTTGTTTCCTCATCTAAAAAGATGCCTCTAAAAGCTGAGCCGACTTAACTTCTGGAGGACCGACTTGGTCAACTTGGAGACACAAAATCATACTTTAAAAAAAATCAATTTTCTTTCTTTTAAATGTCCAAATAGGACATGATAAAAATAACTTTTCCTTCGACTCAAATAAATTTTCTTTTACTCTTTACAAGATCATAATTATGAGGACCAAACCTAGTTACAACTCCAACACTCCCTTTTAACTAGGGAGTACAATTTCAACACTCCCTTTTAACTAGGGAGGTATTCATAATTACTCATCGAGATATTCTCAAGTTGAAGACTTAGAAAAGAAAGGAGCCAAATTGATAAGCATCATTGATGATAAAAACAACATTGTCAAATTACGAAGGCCTTGACAGGTAAGCTCTATCTTTCCACCAAATCAGAGCACAATGTTGGGAGGCATTCAATAGGACACCACACAACTGCCTCTCCAAGGCACGTACTCCACCTAAGTTCACCAGAGTATGTCTTCCATGGGACCATTTCCTACTTGTCACTAGGAAATGTCGGTCCACCAAACCATTTTTAAATCGAGTCAATGTACTTGACTTAGGGTGTTAATCCTAATCGACCATAGTACATGATACGATAATGTTAATCCAATATCCAATCCACCATTCTCCCTATCCATGTACTTGACTTAGGGTGTTATTCCTAGCTACAATACATGGCACATGGAGAACTGGGTGTCCATCCTCACTCCCTCTCAACTTGAACACCTAGTTCTCAGAAGTGCTCATACTTCCCTTACATTAGCTACCTGTTCATCCATGGAGATCTATTGTAGCTTCTTGGCTCCCATTTGCATTACATCTCGAATCATAATGTGCTTCGACATTCCATGTAAAACCAGGTTCTTTGACAATCTTTATACAACGAAGAATCACGGTCGAATTCAGTATGCCATCAAAAAGTTCATCAAATATTTTATGGAGCCAAATTGCTTAAGTGCACGAACTTCCATATCTTTTGCCTCCTCAGTGCTTAGTGCAACAAAGTCTTGCTTCATGCTCTTCCAAGAAACCATAGCAAATCACAAGCAGAAACAACCACTAGTAGTACTTCTTTATCATCAGCATTGCTAGCCTCGTAATCGAATCAAATACATCAAAGAACCTATCAGCTTCCATTATTCAAATTCCAAGAGGATCTTGATTGCATATGTCCCTCGACTAAGGGAGTTTTTACCGAGTTTTTGTCAAACCTCAAGTCTCTAGTAGTGTATCAATCCAAGATTCTTTATGTCGAGTTATGCTTCTAACTCCATATTTTCCTTTACCTCAAGAGTCCTTCTATCGTCAGAAAACAAATCATTAAGATCATTCTTGCTCTTAATCAATCAATCTCAAGATACGAGGTCTTCTTCAATCATGAAGTGCTCTCAAAATTCTTGGGTAACTCTTCCAACTAAGATAAATTTCTTATCATGATCCTCTCCCTCTTACTGGAAGAATCTTCTTGCTTCCATGATGCTATCCAGTGCATGCTATATCTTGACTTCTCAAAAAATGCATATTTCAAACTGCCTGCTTCTCCTGTATTTAGGAACATCCTCTTGCTTTACTACGTTCTTCCAATTCTTTTATCTGTTGTCAAAGCCTAGGCAGCTCTTATCATTGACCTACAAGCTTTATTAAGAGGCTATGGAAGAACACATACAATTAACCAAAGTACATAGACAAGAGACTATTCAAAGATAAAGACAATAGAAACAGTAGCAATAAAAGAAAGGAGATGTAGAGTACTTATCCTTTTGAGAAAAGTCAACCCCCTCTTAATCTTGGACCTTTTATAATTTTCACCATCCTTGTCCTCACATCAGCATGATGTCATTTTTGTCATTCCTAAGAGATAGAGCTTCTTCTTTCAACAGAAACGGTTAGTCCTAGGGTTTTCTTAATTCAGAATTTTGCTAGGGTTTACAAAACCTAGATGCTTCAATATCCAAAGTCTTCAAGACCTGTCATCTCGCAAATTGCAACTTCTACATGTATACTAATGTGTTAGCTACAAATACTAAGGGTTGACAAGCCTTGAAGTTTCGTTCCAATTTTCATCACAAAAACTTAATTTTCATATGCATGAATTTGAATACTCATGAGGGCAGCACCTATTAATTTTGATTGTCATTGTCCTCAAGAGAGAGGATACAGATCCTCATACTACATCAGATGTCAACAATATCTAAATGTGATTCCTTCATAGTAGAGCTAGCAATGTGAATGACGAGGTATTCTAAGAGCATACATCTTAGGTTTGATGAACTTAGGTGACATTGGTTGCAAGAGGATTTTGAAATGGTCTACAACATAAATATATGCCTAGCTTTTGAGATATGATAAAATATTGTGCGTACATCTTGAGAAGCATTATTTCAACCTTACCTGTCCAACGTTATAATCCTTCTACCACAGAGATCAGCTACAGAAGCTCGGTCCTCTTTTCACAAAGTTTCGGTCCATTGCAACATAGATAATTCATCTTTCTTCAACTGATATATATAGTTTGTTCCAACACAAATACCTCAGGTCTTTCGGCCTTCAAATTAGGATATGAATCACAGTGAATACAGCCCTTAAAACACAGAGATGAACCTTTAGGTACTCAAGAGAGATGTTACAGAGAGATTCGCTGCACTTTAATCACAATTTCTTCAGTCTGCTTTAAAGAGATATCAAGTCTGTAATGTCTTGAATAGTTTACGCGTCTTCCATATACAAGCTCGGATTTGTCTTAATTCTGATTTCTTGTTTAGTCTACAGATTATTGAAAAATGAACCTCGCACAAGATATATGACTTGGTTACATTCTTCAGACTTGTATCGAAAGAAACTCGAACTCGCACTTGTCCTCTTTCAACAGGTAAAAAGAAACTAGATCTTGACTCCTCAGGCTCTTTCATCTTACACAAGAGTACAATACTACAAACTAGATATTGTTTATGACACAGACCATCCTTCATTTGGGGCTCCTTTACAATTTGGGCTTGAACAGAGATATCACAACTTTGATTCGGATGCCATGTACCACAGAGAGAACTCAGACAGAGATGACTTGATTCTTCAGACTTTGGTATGCACAGAAATCAGATCAATTGCAGACCTGATAGAGCTCGTACTTCTGGTTATACCTCAGAGAATTTGACTTAGAATTTCGGACAGAATTTAGACTTATTTCAACATTAAGGAATTTGGATCATCACAGGTCATTGGCATACAGAGATTACTCAACTCAGAAAACACAGACTTACAATTTCATAGAGAACTCGGCCCATTACTTCAGATGCCACTGTTCTTCAACTTCCTTCAAGCTCACTCTGAAACCATGTTGAAATTTGATTGTAATGTAGAATTTCTGGTCATGATAATTACTTGTGCAGAAATTATTGTTCTCTTTTGGGTTTTTCTTTGTTATTCATCAAGCAATTATCAACTTAACCATTCAATTACAAGAAAATAAAGATCAGTGCACAAGAGACAAGAGATGCTAGAAATTAGGCTAGAGGTGAGGGAAAAACCCACAAGGGGGAAGACTCAGCAATCCTTTCCTTATAGAATCTTTGTCAATGAGAGAGAAATCCAAGTCATAGACCAATTACCCAAGTGCCAAGTCAGCCCTCCATTGAGCAGCAACTGTCCACATGAAGTCTATCCACAAGATGCCATATGTCCATCCATAAGTTTGCCGCAGAGATGTAGTGTCATATGTAACTCAGATTCCACAGAGATGTAGTGTCACTGGTAGCTTGGATTCCACAAAAGTAGTGTCAGTGGTAGCTCGGATTCCACAGAAGTATGGTGCAATAAATAGTTCGGATACCACAGAAGTATGATGCCACGGAAAACTCACTTGACCACAGAAAGTTGTGCCTCAGGAAACTCGCTTGATCCCAGAAAGGGGTGCCTCAGATTGTGCTTCAAATTCGCATGTCACGCACCGGAATTTCCTTCCACAGATGAAGTGTGAATTGGTTGCCAAATGGTGGAGTAATGGTGCCAATATATAGTTGTTTCCTCATCCGAAAAGGTGCCTCTAAAAGCTGAGCCAACTTCACTTCTGGAGGGCCGACTTGGTCAACTTGGAGACATGAATTATACTTAAAAAAAAAAAATCAATTTTCTTTCTTTTAAATGTCCAAATGGGACATGATAAACATAACTTTTCTTTTGACTCAAATACATTCTTTTTTACTCTTTACAAAATCATAATTATGAAGACCGAACCTAGTTACAAGTTCAACATATTACAGGAAGCCTCCCATTGGTGAAAGTCCATAAAGAGCAAAGGGTAGTGGCTGTGGTAAGAGTGGGCCACACCTCATTGCTGTCAATTAGTCTAGTGCTTGCCTTGTAGATTGCCCCTCTAGAAGACCTGCTAGATTTTGAGGCAACACAGTGTTCTTTCCTTATTTCAGGATTCACTTGCCCAGTATTAATAAAGGATTAATATGCCTCATACTTTGGGACTTATGTATATCAGAATACCCCATTGGATTTCTTCATTATCATTCAGATCCTTGTTCTGACTAATTTCGAATCCATGGCCCAGAGAGCAGGCATCATTTATGACAGCTTCAACCACCAAATATCTTATTTCATTCTTGTATTTTCATGTAACTTGTTGAATATTTGAGGATTCGAGGCTCACTGAAGTGTTGGAAACACTGAGAGGGGGGTGAATCAGTATTTCTTTTTCCGACTATTGTTTTACCCGTTAAAACATATATATTCAAAACACAAGATGAACAACAATAATAAATGCTTTTATTAATATAATCTTTGCAGAAAAATAGATACAATATATAAGTGGTTGCAATCAGTTGTCAAGCACCAACTTGGACTTTTGTGAGGCTCCAACCTCCAGAGCTCCAACTCTATTTCGCCAAGGCAACAATCTTGAACATAGGAGCACCAACTCCCAAGGACTTCAATCCTTCCAGCTCCTGAGACACTAGTCCCAAGGACACTAATCCTTCTTACTTCAAAGGCACCAATCCAAAGGACTCCAATCCTTCTTACTTCTGAGGCACCAGCCCCAAGGACTCCAATCCTACTTACTTTTGAGGCACCAGCCCCAAGGACTCCGACCCAATCTTGTCAAGGCACATTTGATAGTAATGTTCTACTCTTAGAACTCTTCATTACTGAGTTCTGTCTGTATACAGCTTTACTGTAGTCTCCATGCTACAACATCAATGACAACCAATCTTCCTATCAAGGAGTCTTTACAACTCTTCATACTGTCCACATAGAGTCTCCAGTAGCCTTCGTGCTCTCTGATAATGTCTTCACACAGCTTTAGTCAGTCTACTGTTAGCTGCACTAAGCTTTGCATAAAGAACAACTTTCTGTTCAAGCATTTGTTCTAATGTCACAGTGAATGCTTCAACATGACTGCTTCTTTGTTGGCCACTTCTCCCCTTCGACTGTCTCCTGTCCTGTTGGTCCTTCGGCCTTTTTTCTGTTCTCCTGGACCCTTTGCTACTGCCTTTGTTTTCTCCAATTGTTTCAACAACACAACTACAACCTTACCACCACTGTTCTCTGTTTTTCCTGTTTAATACATTCTTGATGCCTCTGTCTGTCGGTTTCCTCTTTTCGCTGGCTCTTTGGCTTCCTCCTCGGTCTTTGTAGTTTCCTCTGCATCGCTTGATCCTTCGGCTTCCTTCCTTGGGCACTGTAGTTTCTTCTGCCTATTCAGATTAGCCACTACTTCATGGACATGTTAATACAGAAGAGCAAGCCGTATTACAAAGGAAATGATGCTTATTAACCGATGTCAAAGAGAGCCCCTTTTTTTCTTTAATAACGTTCATACACAGGACTTTATTGTTAAACGAACATACCACGTCCCAATCGCAATCGCTGTCAGCTTTCGTTCAAGCCTCCTGAACTATCGGGAGCATTTCTTAATGTGTTTTTGCCTTCAGACCCCGCGCAATGCAATTATTTGAGTACACAGGAAATATGAGAAAAAACCGGCGAAAACGTTAAAGGGCAGACTTCATATTTATTGCACCCTCATCTATACCTGCATCGAGTCCGCAGTGAAATCGCAATCAGCTCTTTCAGGGCAGCAAGGCCTTACGCACTTGCGATATGTCGGATGCAACCTAACAATAGACCACACTGCATTGTTGCATCGGGTCCACAATATTCATCGCAATCGACGCTTGCTGGGAGTGACGAGGCTTTACAATATATGCGATACATGACTCCCGATATGACGGACGCGATATTATTATAGGTTGTTTTCAATGCCTCCGTCGGGTCCATAAATATATATCGCCATCGGTGATTCGGGGGTGACAGCCCTTGATACATTGCAATATGAGAATCCTGATGGGCAGACGCGATGTTATATAGGGTTGTTGCTATAACCCGTTCGGGTCTGTGTATATACTCCTCCGCTCTTTGACTTAACCCGTAACTTGGTTTCCGCCAAAATTATGTTATATCACATTGTGATGGTCCATGGGTCCACACGCACACACACACACACACACACACATATATATATATATCGCAATCGGGGGTTTTGGGTAGTGGCACATAACCGAACCTGCCGATATATATCTATACCACCTCTATACTCCGCTATATATATCTTTCTCTGCTCTGATAGTGTATTCCAATATAACTATGTTTTTGCTGCCGATAGTGTATATAGCCCATATATATATGTTTTTGCCACCTTTAACTCTTCAGCCTCCTATAGTGTAAATGCATACTTATATGATATATGTTGCTCCGCCTGTATTTTCATGCATATATGGCCTCAGGTAGCTCTATTTACTCTTTGCTCCTTCGATATGCTCTCTGATAGCTCTGCTTTGCTCTCTGCTTCCTCCGATAGCTTTGTTTGCTCCGTTTGCTCCTCCAGTATGTTCTTCTTTGGCATATATATATGACATATATATATATATGGCTCCTCATGTAGCTCCGATAGCTCTGTTTTGCCTCCTCTGGCATGTTAACTCTTCTTTTGATGACTTCTTCCTCTTGGTTCTTCTTGGGCATGTATTACATGCAATGCTCCTTCGATGTGGCTCCTCTTGCTCCAATATGGCTCCTATGGCTTGGCAATGTCTTTCAAAGAGACCTCCTCTGTTTGCTCTGATATTTTGCAGTATGCCTCTCTTGCACAGATATTCTGCAGTAGCTTTGATATGCCTCCTTTGTTAACTTCTTCGTTAATAGACTCTTGCTTATGGCTTGGCTATCCTGATGGCCTTGCTCCTGTCTCTTCATGGATCTGCTCTGCTTCTCCTTGGCTTCAAATCATCATCTAGTATCTAGAATATTGCCATATTGACATCAATGACAACCTAGGTCAACAAGCTCCCCCTTTGTTATTGATGGCAATATTCTTCTTCTCTCCCCCTTTGACATCAACGGCAAAGGAGTGCTCTAGGACTCCCCCTATCAAACTGCTTTTGTTCTTCATGAATGGTAGATTTTCATGGGTCTGTGACTCCCCCTGTCATATTGCTCTTCTTCTTTTTACTCAAGATAGAAGGATTGATGATTTTTCATCAATTAGCACATTATTCCCTCTTCATGTCTCAGAACTACTTTATCATGGCTACAACAATGCTTAAAGATGCTCTACTTCAATGCTTTCAATCAGATTGCAAATAGCCATACACCAAGTGTCCAAGTCAAGGCTTTTATGCTTCAATCCATGTCGTCATCTCCACAGTCAGAATTGAGAGGCCTTCATAGTCCGAATCAAGAGAAAATGCCACCGAAATTTTCTTTCTTGTTATCTTCCTTAGATCCGAGTTCCTTTGTGTCTCTATGCTACTCCTTGAGTCATTGCCATCCAGTATTCAACATCACTGCATTTGGATAAAATGGTGAGAGGTTGTGCCTTACTGTTGCTATATTTTCTCAATGACCAGTATTAGCATAAGCTATATTTGACTACACGACATTCTCCTTTCTGTGAGCCATCTGTTCCTTGTGTTCGTGTACATATTTCAGTAAGTTATTTCCCTAGAAGATTTAGATATCCAATCTGTGACTGTCTTTTAAATTCATTTTGTTGATTTGCATCTTCTTGCAATGCTTCAGTTTTGTTATATGCTGCCAGCTGCTCTTACTTCAAACTCCATTCCAAATGTATTTGTTTGTTTGAAGATTGCCTCTATTAGTGTCCAGAATTTATCTGTTCTCACATTAAATCCCTGAGTCAAGACATAAACTTCTGTGATAACAGCACCATAGTTGTTTGCCCTATTTCTTTAGTATTAGATGACATTCTCTGTTGTTCCAAATACTACTTAAAGATTAAGTGGAAAGCATCTTTAACAACAGTCCAAAGAATGGTTACAGGATCATGTTCTTCAATGGAGTACTCCTGAGAAATGATCTTTATCAAAGAATGATTGTTAATATAGCTCAACAAGAATTTCATCAACACCCTTTTCAATAATAGCTTCTGCAATAATGATCAAGACTCCCCCTCACTGTATGCATCATCTCTTTTGGCAGAGTCTTCCCATAAAATGCTTAGATTGTCAGAATTCAGGACAACGACATATGTTGTTGGTTGGAGAGTTCAAGGGACTTTCGGATTGTATTTGCTTCCTTCTCCATACTTGTGTAACTTTCTTCTTTTGCATGTTTCTAGCTTGTGTAAGAGCCCAAGTTATGTTACAATCACGTGCCATATGGCCAATGTTATGACACTTGAAGCATTCTACATTATCCATGAATAAGAATTCATGATTTCTTCCTGCAAAATTGTTTCTTGGAGATTGTTGGGGACTATAATATCTATCTCTATGAGATGGTTGGCGACCATAACATCTATCTTTATGATATGCTTTACAGTCTTTTTCCATGTGACCAAAGTTTGTACAAGAATAACAATAACCAAAAAATGAACTTTGGTACCTGGGAGATGGAGATTTCCTAGATGTACTTATGAAGCCTTTCTGCCTTGAGATTCTTTGATGATAACTATTGTCTCTCGCATCCTTGACATCGTCTACATTTCTTCTTGGAGCAAGATTTCTTCTTGTAGCAGTATTTCTTCTATTATAGCCTTGATTTTTCTCCTTGTCTTTGTTGGAACTGGGAGCATCACCATTTCTTTTTGGCTTCTTCACATCCCTTTTGTTTGAAGCATTATCATTCTTGTTTGAGGATTCACCTGCATACCCGAGACCTGATTTATCAAATGGACATCTGTGATAGCTGAGCATGTCATCCAAGGCCTGAGAGCTCTTCAGAGTTTTGTTCATCCCTTCAACCTTTGTTCTGAGGAAGACAATCTCTTCTTCCAATCTTTCACACTCATTATTCTTCTTAGCAAGTTGTTTCTCAGTTTCTTCCTTGATACGAGTAGCTTCATCTGCTTCTATTTTAAGGGAGATGATATCTAACTTCATTTTGAAGATTTCTTCATCCTTTGCTTGATTGCTCTCCATTTCTTCCTTGATCCTTGTAGTTTTACATGTTTCAGCCTTGAGAAGCTTGATGTTAGATTTCAATTTGAAGATTTCTTCATCCTTTGCTTTCAGTTGACAGATCATGGAGTTTCTTTCCTTTCCTACTTCATCAACCTATCCTTCTATGACTTCCAATGCTTCCATGGTCTTTTCAGCTCCTTGTGCTTGTTTCTTTGCTTCTTGTAGTTGAGACTTGAGAGAGGAGACCTCTACCTTGTACTGACCAATCTCTTCTTCAAGTTTGTTCAAACTCTTGTGCCTTTGTTCAAGTTGATTGACAAGGTATCTTCCTGATTCTTTGCTTTATTCAATTGATTTGTCATGGATATGACTTCTTCATGATGCTTTCTTTTGCTTTGATGAAATTCCTTCTTAAGCTTGGCAAGCTCTTCATCCCTTTCTTGTACTTGATGCTTGATGAGGTCAAATTTCTTCCTTGTTTGATCTTGGTCACCAACTAGTGTTATCTTCTTAAGTTCCTCATTTTCCTTTTTCAAATTGTTAATCTCTTCCATGGCAGTCATAAGTTGAGCGAGGAGTTCTACAAAATCTTTTTCATTCTCTTCATCTTCTAGGTCTATGTTAGCCTTGATGTCATCTTTCTCATGTTCAGCTTCTATGATGGGTTTTGGATTTCCCTCTTGATTTCCATCATTTTCTTGACTGATGGTCATGGTCAATGTTCCTTTTGAGTGAAGGTCATGAAGTTTGTCCCATATATCCTTTGTTGATGAATATTTTCCTAGATTGTTCTTTATAGAATCAGGTAGTCCATTCAAGATTGCCTTCATTGCTTTTGCATTATACTCCTTGGATTCTTCATCCATCCTGCTATCAACAATCACTGATTTCCAGATTCCAATGCCTTGAATCTGTAAGAAATTCCTCATTCTTGTTTCCCATATATTAAAGTTCCCATTGAGCCTTGGAGCTTCCTCAAATTGATTGTCTTCTACTTTAGTAGTAGAGGGAGACACATCCTTAGGAGGATTGGAGACTTTCTTTCTTGACTTCGCCATTTGTGTTCTAAAGATCAACCTTCAAGCTGTAAGGCTTTGAATGAAGGTACTCGCTCTGATACCAATTGTTGGAAATACTGAGGGGGGGTGAATTAGTATTTCTTTTTTCGACTATTGTTTTACCCGTTAAAACATATATATTCAGAACACAAGATGAACAACAATAATAAATGCTTTTATTAATATAATCTTTGTAGAAAAATAGATACAATATATAAGTGGTTGCAATCAGTTGCCAAGCACCAACTTGGACTTTTGTGAGGCTCCAACCTCCAGAGCTCCAACTCTATTTTGCCAAGGCAACAACCTTGGACTTAGGAGCACCAACTCCCAAGGACTTCAATCCTTCCTGTTCCTGAGACACCAGTCCCAAGGACACCAATCCTTCTTTACTTCTAAGGCACCAATCCAAAGGACTCCAATCCTTCTTACTTCTGAGGCACCAGCCCTAAGGACTCCAATCCTACTTACTTCTGAGGCACCAGCCCCAAGGACTCCGACCCAATCTTGTCAAGGCACATTTGATAGTAATGTTCTGCTCTCAGAACTCTTCATTACTGAGTTCTGTCTGTATACATCTTTACTATAGTCTCCATGCTACAGCATCAATGACAACCAATCTTCCTATGAAGGAGTCTTTACAACTCTTCATACTGTCCACACAGAGTCTCCAATAGCCTTCGTGCTCTCTGATAATGTCTTCACACAGCTTTAGTCAGTCTACTGTTAGCTGCACTAAGCTTACATAAAGAACAACTTTATGTTCAAGCATCTGTTCTAATGTCATAGTGAATGTTTCAGCATGACTACTTCTCTGCTGGCTACTTCTCCCCTTCAACCGTCTCCAGTCCTGTTGGTCCTTCGGCCCTTTTTTTGTTCTGTTGGACCCTCTGCTATTGCCTCTGTTTTCTCCAACTGTTTCAACAACACAACTACAACCTTACCACCACTGTTCTCTGTTTTTCCTGTTTAATACATTCCTGATGCCTCTGTCTGTCGGTTTCCTCTTTTTGCTGGCTCTTTGGCTTCCTCCTCGGTCTTTGTAGTTTCCTCTGCATCACTTGATCCTTCGGCTTCCTTCTTTGGGCACTGTAGTTTCCTCTGCCTATTCAGATTAGCCACTGCTTCACTGACACGTTAACACAGAAGAGCAGGCCGTATTACAAAGGAAATGATGCTTATTAACCAATATCAGAGAGAGCCCCTTTTTTCTTTAATAACGTTCATACACAGGACTTTATCGTTAAACAGACATGCCATGTCCCAATCACAATCGCAGTCGGCTTTTGTTCAAGCCTCCTAAACTATCGGGAGCGTTTCTTAATGCGTTTTTGCCTTTAGACCCCACGCAATGCAATTTTTTGAATACACAGGAAATATGAGAAAAAACCGGCGAAAACGTTAAAGCGCAGACTTAAAATTTATTGCACCCTCATCTATAACTGCATCGGGTCCGTAGTGAAATTGCAATCAGCTCTTTCAAGGCAGCAAGGCCTTACGCACTTGCGATATGTCGAATGCGACCTAACAATAGACCACCATGCATTGTTGCATCGGATCCGCAACATTCATCACAATCGGCGCTTGTGGGAGTGACAAGGCTTTACAATATATGTGATACATGACTCCTGATATGACGGACGCGATATTATTATAGGTTCTTTTTAATGCCTTCGTCGGGTCCATACATATATATCGCAATCGGTGATTCGGGGGTGACAGCCCTTTATACATTGCGATATGAGAATGTCGATGGGTGGACGCGATGTTATATAGGGTTGTTGCTATAACCCGTTCAGGTCCGTGTATATACTCCTCCGCTCTTTGACTTAACCCATAACTTGATTTTCGCCAAAATTATGTTATATCACATTGTGATGGTCCGTGGGTCCACATATATATATATAT